>JAQSEC010003189.1:0-11347 GCA_028564925.1 Lithobates sylvaticus
TAATACAACGGACAGTACTCAATTGTGTTTGTTAAAAGTGCAATAATACAAATACAAACACCTACAACATTTTTCAAAATTTATATTGTTGTTCTCTAAGACACTTAATATAGTTGATTTACTAAAGGCAAAAAGGCTGCTCACTTTGCATGGGAGTTTCCCCTTAATTATTGAATATGGTGAAAATGTACTTTGTATACAGTAAATACTGAACTGAATTGTAGTCTCTATGAACCCCACCACCTATAAACTGTATATCTTCATTAGCTCAAAGAAGCCATCTTTCCCAGTACACTGGATATTTTTTATACAGTATACATAATAGCAAACTGTATTATTAAAAACCATGGTGCACAATAAAACACCCCATACACATACTGTACTTTATTCAATTTCCCATAAAGTTTAACTTTTGCCTGAGTATACAAAGTTGCACAGCACTATTAAAAAAAAAAAAAAACATAATATATATTGTATTATCATCTCTTATAGCAATAATCCTAAATCAAAATACAAAATTAGGAGTTAGATATTGCACAGGCATCCTTCCCCGTGGTCCAACTTAGGTTATGGACCCTTATAAGGGAGAAAAGAAAATCAATCAATACCATAACAGTACAATGGAAACTCACTTGAGATGCAGCTTAGGTAATCAAGGTTAAAAACTATTCCCAATAAAAATAGTTAATTAGATGTCAATCAGGGAGAAAATGATCTAACTGGTATCTGCCAGAGTGTCTTTCCCAAACTCAAAGAATAGTAGCATATCAATCTGGACATGGTCAATGCACTTACTTTGTAGCTGTCTAATAAATGTCTATTAGGTAGACCAATGCTGCTGTGATATTGTGTTTGTCCACCTCAATACACACGCTAAAATATGAAATGGGGCACGGCAGTTAAACAGATTCAGTACCTGTCAAAATGTGTCCTTTACGATAATTCAAACATACAATAGTTTACTAATAAAAGGTATGTACACCATATATCAGTATTGAGTCTTAAATTTGGAGCAAGGCATAACAGTCATACCTGATATAATACCTGTCAAACATGTATCTTCCCAACTACATACAAATAAAGGAAGCGTTAGTGAAAATCAGTGCACTCCATATGCTATGTACCCAATGTAACTGACTGAGGGTGTTGATCAATGCAGTTCTGATCCAATGAACTGTGATGTCAAATCTCATGATCCAGATCAAATATAAACCATAAATTACATATATCAATGGGTAACCCAATATAAATACATATTCACTTGTCATAGCCCATATATCTATCCAAGGTGTACTATAACACAAATACCTAGAAAATATGTGATAAATAATAAGCTACATAATTATTTAGATGCCAAATAAATATGATCCAAAATAGCCTCATAAAGAAAGAAACTATATTGTCCAGGACTGTAAAACAAAACATTCAAGAACATTAAAATAAAATCCAATAAATAATATCCATTGATCCATTGATTCCAAACACAACTGAAAATGGTACTAGTTTGTGTCAGGCACATAAATCCAGGGTTCAGCAAGGCTCACTAGAGTTTTATATAACTTTTAAACATAAACATGTAGCATGGATCTATGGTAATTATTATATCATGTGAACCAGCAGCTGCAGGTACATGGGCACTAACATTGTCCTTTAAACAAACTGTCAAAATTCACCCAGCTATAACTCAAAATAAGAGTGTGCAAATTAAAATCATGATGCTTATCATGTTCAGTGGACCAGCAAGAAACCATGTCTGCATTAAAGCCTGAGTTTGAAGCTGTAACATGAAATGCCAGATAAGTCCCATATCAGACAGAACTCTAGGGCAGAATGATTGCAATAAATAGAACCTGTGGAATAGAAGGCCTGTACTGACCAATTTCACTGGTCCTAGTGGGCTGTGTCACAGGTAAAGTTGAATTTACCTCAGCATGGGTTGTAATAAGGGAGCCCAGCAAGGTAAGACAGTGCCACTAAGTGTTTCTTACACCAAGTCGGCATCAAAGGAAAGATATAACAGTTCTAGCCTCACACACCATGATCCATGGATGTCCACTTCACCCCAGGTCCTGTTTCCTAAAAGTACCAAGAAAAAAACACATCCAATTAAAATAATAAGCTAGCAAATGAACTCTATTCTTAAATCTCACATACAAGTACATGCAACCTGGGGAGAAAAGGGCAACCTGTCTGCAACATGCTACCATATCTAATATCCAAATTCCAATGTTTTTAACCAAAAGTCTCAATCATCTGCATTCAGGAAGCAATACTCAAAAATCTATTTGCAAAGAATACCCAGCCATGTGCAATACAAATAAAAAACAGCATTATACATTGCACATAAGTTGATGATGAAAGTCAGCAGAGTGTTATCTTCTTCACTAAGCTAAGGGGAAATTCCCTTGCAAAGTGACCAGTCTGTTTGCCTTTAGCAAGTCAAATCGAATGACTTTTCAATTATACTCTTTAGGAAAACCTTCTCTGGTATGTAATACTCTTATGTAATGCCGATCATTTTTGATACCCATATCTAATTGGCAATATACTCAACAACATCAAATGAGTAAACAAGCTTCATAGTAGGCCATGGCCCTAAATCTTTGAATTTTTTTCTCCAAAATAAATGCTTCCACCCTCAAGTGGCTCATTGTAACATAAATACCCTTCATTTACTGTTTTAAGCATAATTTGGAAATGTCTTTGCAATGGTTATTTTTCTAAAGGGTTGATCCTACTTGACATGGATTTGCTTCAAGTCTTTTAATCTTTCAATTACTTGGCTTAAAACACCTTCATTTTCTCTGATATAATTTCTCAGGTCTGTTCTGGGTTAAACTATAATTTCCTCCCTAACGTTATCATTCAGCCTTTTCTTTTCTCTTGAATATGTGATAAATACAGAGTGCTTTGTAAACTCTTTTTTCCTGGACAGGCGCATAGCCAAACACTTTAATAGCGGATATTTACAATTTGGATAATTTCTTACCATTTTTTTCACATCTTTTTGTATTGCTACATCTATAGCCAAAACACAAACTGATATTTTGAAGAATCTTTATTTAAGCATTACAAACTGATATTTTAAGAGTTGCTAGGATCAGTCTTTTAAGAATGACAAAAAGCTTACCTTAACTTAACAGCTGAAAATCATTTAATTATTAAAGGACTCATTCACAATCCTTCTGAGCTCATTTTATAAATCTTTTCTTTAGCTCTTATACTGCTTCTGAATTCCCATAACTGTCCTGAGAAATAAGATTTTTTTTCTGCAATAGATATTCTTCCTTTAGATATTCTTCCTTTTAGATATTTAACAGTGTGACATGCCTCACCTTTCAATGAACTCATAGCAACTTCTGCCTGTTGGTCAAGATGCACATCTTACTATTCCTCAAGAATAATCAATTCTGTAAGAAGATTGTTCTTGACATTGGTCTTGGGTAAACGAAAGGATAAATGGAGCATTGCACATAACCATTAGTCCAACATCACCATGAAACTACTCTGTATGCTGGAGGCTTTGGAAGACCATGACTACACCAACTCGACAAACTTTGTAACATACTGCACATAAAGGCATGTTGGTAAGCAAGCCATTTGTAGCAACATTTTAAAAGGTAGATGACGGCACTATATGGAATTCATATTTTAGTAAGCTTAACTGTAATAACAACTAAAATATAAACTGTTAAATAACTTATAAAATGTTATTGATGACACTAGCTCAATACATAGTTGTTTTATAACATTCAAGAACATTTTTATATTTAAGAAACTTTAGTTCACAGTGCAGAAATTCCAGCTTGTGAAAATATGCACGCATACATACAGCTGCATTAAAATAAAATAGTTCATCCAGGAGATACAATTTTCGGATCCGGGGTCTGCCTGAATCAATTTTGGATGTAGAAACGGCCACGCAGGATCTGATGCGTTCCCTGATCCCTAATATCCCCACCCCCCGATTGGAATTAGACAGGGCCCATAGAGCCTTGGGCCCTATGAGAAAGGATGGCTCCCCCAGGGACATTATTGCTAAACCTCACTACTATGCTGTAAAGGAGGCACTGATGAAACAAGCACGCACGATGTCCCAGATTACCTGCCAGGGCCACCCTGTCCAAATATTTGCCGACCTTTCCCCCTCAACCATTCAAAGGAGAAGAAATGTCAAACCGTTGTTAACTGCTCTGACCCAGAAAGAAGTTAAATATAAATGGGCATTTCCCTTTGCAGTCAAATTCACCTATAAAGGTCAGAATCATGCCTTTTCCAACTTTGCATCGGGCGAGAAACTGCTCCTTGACCTCAAGCTAATATCACAGGAGACTGATATGGAGACCACCACTTCCTATGCGGGATCAAACAAGCGTCCACCGCCGAACAGTCCACAAGAACAGCTTTGGAACAAATCCAAGACTCGAAGATCGTCGCACAAAGGCCCTTCATGATCGATTAAAGTTCTGCTATATATTGGACGTCACACCACGTGCTGAACTCACATCCTTGTTCTTTATTTTTTTTTTATTTTTTTTTTAATATTTTTTTTTTTTTTTTTTTTTTTTTTTTTTGGTATTGTGTCACTCAGGTTTTCACTTTTTCTACTTCTAGCCGTATGGCTCACAGGATGAAGTAGGAATGGTTTCAACGACTTCCTCTTCCCTGATTGTTGTCGGGGGGGAAGGGGGTTTATTTATTTTTTTTATTTTTTATTTATATATTTTTTTTTTTTATTTACCTTTTTTTTTTTTTTTTTTTTTTTTTTTTTGTGTTTAGTCTATTCTTAGAGGGACTGCCTGCACTACCACACTCTATAAACTGCTGAACTGCCCCTAATGTTGTTAAGCCGTGCAGTCTCATCATCTCTGGGGTTTCTAAGCTTGAGTCCGATCCTTAAATGATCAAAATTGATCGTTACATCCTCCCCCCCGTGGACACGGGAGGGGAGGGGTCGACGTTGATAAGCAAATGTGGGGGGGGCAACCTGGCCCGCCATCTTGCAACTTTTCTATTTTACTGCAGGCTGTCAATATTTTTATGTTGTTTTTGGTTTACAGCTTAGTTTGGGCTGCTCCTAGAGCCCACATTATAGTTCTTACAGGGTGCCCTGGTCTGGGGTGGTACCCATGTGCCTCCACCTATCCCTTGATCACCGGCTGGTCCTTGAGGGATAGGATCTCCAAGGTGATCTACCTGGAGATATTGCCTAGTGCAACTTTGCTCACGGAGTTACGTGAGATGTTTCTACGGAGATTTTCTCCCCCTCAGGGGTCCCCTGCCCCTCGGGGAGTAATATCTCCTTACTCTTTTTCTTTCTTCTCTCTTCTCTTTTCTCTGCTTTCCTATCTCGAGCAACACCTAATCTCTTTATTTTTTGCAGATTGCAACTCCTTTAAGATTTACCGAACTGTCTACTTCCAGGTATTCTACATTGACAGTCGCACCTCCAGACTTGGTCCATGTTGGGTCTCACAGGTAAGTGACATTGTATTTGGTAGCTTCTCTCTCCTCTGGTTCCATGGCTGATCAGGTTAAGAAGATCCTAAAGGTCGCCACTCACAACACGCAAGGTCTGAATTCCCCTCTCAAACGCAAAAAATTGTTTAACACCTACAAATCTTCTAAATTAGATATAGTCCTCATACAGGAGACCCATTTCCCAATCCGGTACAGTCCCAGTTTCCTCCATTCTCATTTCCCTAACTTTTATCTGGCCAATGCCCCCAACAAAACCAAAGGGGTGGGCGTTTTATTTGCAAAATCTTGTAATTTCACCTGGACTGCAGACAAAAAAGATCCAGAGGGCAGATTCATTCTTGTAAAGGGGACCATAGAAGGGCATGTATACACCTTAATCTCATACTATGCTCCCAACAAAGGCCAAACTGCCTTCTTTAAACATTTGTTCTCTACACTAGCTCCCATGTTAGAAGGAACTGTCATTTTTGGTGGGGATTCTAATACAGCCTTTGACCAGGGATTAGACAGAAATAAACCTCCATCTTCTCAACTGACCAGGCCTACCAGGGAAAGCTTAAACATCGCTAAAATGATACATGCACAAGGTCTGTCTGATGTATGGAGGGAGCTTAATCCTTCCAAGCGGGACTATACGCACTTTTCACACCCACACAACTCGTATGCCCGCATTGATCACTTGTTGGTTGCGAATCGCTCTGTTCACCTAATTGAAAAATCCCTTATTAAAGACACGGTGCTTTCAGATCACTCGTTGGTGGTCATGTCCATAAAAACACAATTCTCAGAGCCAAACCAGAGACTATGGAGACTTAATGAATCTATTCTCACAAACCCGGTCCATGTAGCAATGCTAGATAAGGCACTAAAGGAATACTTCTTACTCAACAAGGTAGAGGGGACATCAGCAGAGACTTTATGGGCTGCCCACAAACCTTTTATCAGAGGAGAGTTCATCAAGTTATCTGCTCAACTTCGTAGAGAAAGAACGGTAGACATAGAAAGGCTGGAAGGCCTATACACACAGTTGAAAGCTCAACATAAACAGGACCCCTCCACCGCCACAGTGACACAACTTGACAAAGTCAAGTTGGAACTCAATCTGGCACTAACAGTCAAGGCTGAAAAGCAAATTAGATGGAGTGGGAATAAATTTTACACCCATGGAGATAAAATGGGGTCAATGCTGGCCGCTAAACTAACGCCCAAATTCCGGTCCTACACCATGCCTAAACTTAGAATCCCGGGAATAGGCACCACCTCTAGCCCTCCAAAAATTCTGGACGCTTTCCATTCGTTTTATGCTGATCTATATAGCCAGCACACAACTGGATCGGATGCTGCCCTAACCAAATTCCTAGAGGACCTTCCCATTCCTACACTGTCCCCTGAACACAGGGAGGAAATGGAAGCTCCCTTTACGGAAGGGGAAGTAATGGGTGTGATTAAAGGCATGAAATTGAGTTCTGCACCGGGACCAGATGGTCTCTCCAATCCGTACTATAGGACGTTCACCGACACACTAGTGCCTCATTTAACGCAATTTCTGAACTCCAAAACAAAGGGAGACCCTCTTGATCCGCAGCTCAACACTGCATTTATTACAGTTATCCCCAAGCCAGACAAAAATCCAGAAGAAGTCGGAAATTATCGGCCCATATCCCTTATTAACAGTGACTTGAAAATCTTAACTAAACTGTTAGCTGTTCGTCTAGCGACTTTTGTGAATAAATATATTCATAAAGACCAAGTTGGGTTTATCCCTGGCAGGCAGGGCCCAGATCAGATAAGACGGGCGATAGATATAGTCTCTATTATGCAAACAAATTGGTTGGGTGGCCCCAAGCAGCAGGGAATGCTGCTATCACTCGACCTCAGCAAGGCTTTTGATTCGGTCTCCTGGCCTTACTTATTTGCTATACTTGATCGCTGGGGCTTTGGCACAAAATTCATGGGTATAATGCACGCGCTTTACTCTAATCCCACAGCCCGTATCAAAATCCAAGGATTCCTCTCCAATTCTATCCCTATACGGACAGGAACTAGGCAGGGCTGTCCTTTATCCCCTCTAATTTTCGCGATAGCCATTGAAACTCTGGCCATCGCATTCCGTCAGAATCCAAACATTCAAGGGGTCTCTTGCGGCCCCCATATACACAAATGTGGATTGTTTGCAGATGACATTCTCCTATTTGTCACATCCCCTATAACCTCCCTTCCAAACGTCTGTAAAACACTAGAGGACTTTTCTATCGTCTCGGGCCTGAAGGTGAACTATTCTAAATCCACAGCTATGAATGTCTCCCTTCGGTCCGAGACGGTAGACCTACTAAAAAACTCCTTCAACTTTGTTTGGAGCGATTCCTCCATCAAATACTTGGGCATCAATCTAACACCCAAAACAGAATCCCTGTATGCTTCCAACTACCCCCCCATGTACAGGAAGCTGGAAGCAGATCTGACAGCCTGGTCTAAACACAGCCTCTCATGGTTAGGGAGGCTGCACTCTATCAAAATGACACTACTCCCTAGGCTGTTGTATCTATTCCGCTCTCTTCCGATACCCATTAGAAAAGATCACATTACAGCGTTCCAAACTAAAGTACTGAAATTTATCTGGGGTAAGGCGGGATATAGAATAGCTCAGAGAACGCTCTATTTACATAGGAAAAAGGGAGGCCTAGGTCTCCCTCATTTCTATAAATACTACCAGGCTGCTAGACTAGCTCAGTTGTCAGTCGTCTACACTAGATTCGAAAAACCGGATTGGGTGAGCATAGAAAGATTAGCTACGCCTGGCTTTACACTGGACTACCTTCTATGGCACCCTCCAAAGGATAGGCCTCCGATACTGGCCCCAACTCTGTCACACTCCCTCGCCCTTTGGGATACGTTGCGGAATTCGGATACTCTGGTTTCATCATACAAACCCCTTTCTCATCTCTTTAATAACCCACTTTTTCCCCCTGGGAAGAATGCACTGGCCTTCAAATGGTGGTTAGATAAGGGACTGTACCGAATTGGTCACTACTTCACGGCAGCAGGCCCCTTCTCCCGCAGCCATTGTATTCGCAAATTAGAACTACCTAGTTCGGAACTCTATAGATCTCAACAAATTATACATTTCCTCCAATCTCTCTGGAAAGATAAACCTCTGCCTCCAAAATTTACCGACTATGAAGTTTGGTGTGGACAAGCCATGGACCAGCGGGGGGGGATATCTATAATCTACATGTCACTTATCTCTTCGAACACCAAAGAAACTCATATGACAGCCTGGGAATCCGACTTTAACTTTCATTGGGAGTTAGACAAATGGCAAACTGCCTCCTTCACTTCCTTCAAAGGGATCCTCAATACTGCACTTATGGAAGCCAGCCTTAAGGTACTCATGCGGTGGTATTACACCCCTTCTAGACTAGCCTCCATTTTCCCGACAGCAGACCCCACGTGCTTTAGAGGTTGTAAACATGTTGGCACGATGGCCCACATATGGTGGGAATGTCCTAGAATACGCCCCTTCTGGCGACGCATATTCAAATTAATAGATAAATTGGTTGGTAGTCGGATTCCCAGAAACCCAATGATTGGTCTCTTAAATGATCGAATACCATCGCTCTCCAAAAACTCTAGGAGACTGATCCACTTTATCTTGCTAGGAGCTAAGCTCACTGTTGCTAAGGCTTGGAAAACTCCGACGGTTTCGTTCTCTGCAGCAAAAAGGAAGATCTCGTGGATAATGTCACAAGAAAAACTATCCAGTATTTTGCTAAATACCACTATAAACTTTGATATGGTTTGGGAACCCTGGGCCCAACATGTAGGGGTCACCTTAGTTCACCCCCCGCAACAAATCCAATGACTTCTCAGTGTATTAGGTGTTGCTCTTCTCTTTCTTTCTCTTCTGCTCGCCCTGAGCTTTCCTGCCTTTCCTTTTCTGTCCCACTTTTCTTTTCTCGAACCGTTACGTTCTAAGACATGAGGTCCACAAATTTTGAAACTCAGGAAGAACCTACATACTTTGATATGATTACCGACTTTTAGCCCCGAGTCTCTGGTAAACATTCGTTTTCTATTATAGCACCAGACTTCGCTCTGGCTCGGTTGTTGGACTTAGACAGACGGGTGGGCTCGGGAGTCCCCCGTCCGGCACAGCATGTTCCCATTAGGGGTGCCGGATGGGGGGCGCTCCATCCTAACCCTTTTCTCCCTTCTTTATTTTATGAAGCATAGTCTACTTCTGTACTTAGGCCAGCAAGAAATTATATCAGTTCTCACAATTTATGATGCTTATGTGTCTTCCATCCTTTGTAATCTCTACACTCGTGATCTCATCTCACATGTTATTGTTCATTTGTTCTACTGTTTCCTGTTTGTATGCTTACTGCATTTTTCTGAAATAAAAATTTTTCGAAAGTAAAATAAAATAGTTCAAACAATCCACAAAATCAATATTTTCTTTTTCTATTTTTTTAGGGTGTTTAAAGATTACCTATTGGCTGACCTGGAAAGAAGGTTGAGATGGGTCATGGTGGTGTGAAATGCATGTAAAACTAAACCTTAGGCAAACAGCTAAATACACAGTAGATATACATATGTATATGAATCATATCATAACAATATGAACTTCCACACTGCCAGGCTGGTTATTCAAAATGTCTCTGCTAAAGATATTTAACAGTGTGACATGCCTCACCTTTCAATGAACTCATAGCAACTTCTGCCTGTTGGTCAAGATGCACATCTTACTATTCCTCAAGAATAATCAATTCTGTAAGAAGATTGTTCTTGACATTGGTCTTGGGTAAACGAAAGGATAAATGGAGCATTGCACATAACCATTAGTCCAACATCACCATGAAACTACTCTGTATGCTGGAGGCTTTGGAAGACCATGACTACACCAACTCGACAAACTTCGTAACATACTGCACATAAAGGCATGTTGGTAAGCAAGCCATTTGTAGCAACATTTTAAAAGGTAGATGACGGCACTATATGGAATTCATATTTTAGTAAGCTTAACTGTGATAACAACTAAAATATAAACTGTTAAATAACTTATAAAATGTTATTGATGACACTAGCTCAATACATAATTGTTTTATAACATTCAAGAAAATTTTTATATTTAAGAAACTTTAGTTCACAGTGCAGAAATTCCAGCTTGTGAAAATATGCACGCATACATACAGCTGCATTAAAATAAAATAGTTCAAACAATCCACAAAATCAATATTTTCTTTTTAAATTTTTTTAGGGTGTTTAAAGATTACCTATTGGCTGACCTGGAAAGAAGGTTGAGATGGGTCATGGTGGTGTGAAATGCATGTAAAACTAAACCTTAGGCAAACAGCTAAATACACAGTAGATATACATATGTATATGAATCATATCATAACAATATGAACTTCCACACTGCCAGGCTGGTTATTCAAAATGTCTCTGCTAAAGATAAACAATACAGCCTTGTTACCTCCAACCTGTGCATGATTAGTGAAGGATCATTATCAAACTGAAGAGCCTATCCTTCTGCTTACTTTATTTTCTTCTGTCAGCATGCTCTTGTTCATCAAATTGGCATCCAGCACTCCTGATTTGCTTTTACCCTAGGTTCACACCTATGCGTTTTTAGTGCATTTTGTAGTTTGCTGAAATGCACTGCAGTCCATTTAGCATGGTTTCCTATGGTTCACATCTACACGTTTTGCGGCTGGTGCGTTTTTGAAAAGTGTTGGGGACTTTTTTAGCGTTTTGCGTTTAATAGACTTCAATTGAATCACATTAGAAACGCAAGTGTTGTGTTTGTGATGCAATTTTTGATGTGTTATGCTTTTTGCAGTTTTTAGTTTAAAACACTGTATAT
>JAQSEC010002459.1:0-11346 GCA_028564925.1 Lithobates sylvaticus
CATCCTAGGAAAGAAGTGTTTACTAACCGATCAACAGGTTAAAATAAAAGAAAAAAAAAACTGAAGCCACCACATTTGAATGTTTACTGCAATATATGAAATATTTGTTTTTTGGGTTTATTATTGCTCTAAGGATGGCATAACTACTGAATGCAGAGGAGATGTAAACAAATAAATTGTAGTCTGCATAGTGAGATTTAGATATGATGATAAGTGCTGCATCCTCTGTTTAGGTAGTACAAAAATGTAGGAAGTGCATTTGTGCACAGTGAGAAAAAATTACTGTAAACAGGTTTTTGAGATAATAACTGTATGATATTGTCAGAATGTTTATACTGAAATAATAAAACAGTAGTGTAATTATGAAAATATGCAAATCTTTGATTTGGGAGATTTACAATTTTCTACCAATACCAACAAGAAATTCAAGTTCGTTTATCTGTGCTATTTTGAAGACAAGTGACGCAAATGATATTGCTTAAAAATATATATTTATTAACTTCTTAAGCCCCATACACACGGTCGGACTTTTTCATCAATTTGGTCCGATCGGACAAGGTTGTTGAAAAATCAGACCGTGTGTATGCACCATCGGACAGTGTTCGTCGGTTTGTCCGTCGGACAAAGTCTTATCTCCTGCTGGAAAGATTTCCCGTCAACCCGGTCCGATCACACCAAATCCGAGCGTGTGTACGCTTGTCCGACGGACAAAGTGCTACGCATGCTCAGAAGAAATTCTGTGACGGAAGCGCTCGGTCAGGTAAAACTACCTTTCCTAATCGACACAGCACATTCGTCACGCTGCAATGTTAAAATGTCTTTAATGCAGCGCATTCTCTTTTTCTTTACAATGCAACAAGAATGACATCTTTTAGCTGCTCCTATTCACCCGCACTTCTCACAAACTTACTTCTTTATTACTTTGCAGCATTTATACACTACATGTTTATTTTTACTCAGATCGTAATACAATCTTTCTTATTTTTTTACCCAGATTTTTTTTTTTTTTTTGGGGAATACATATTTGAAGGAGATTTTTTTTTTTTTTTTTGGAGGGGGTTTGTATGTATCAAATTAGCAAAACCAAATTATTAACATTTTTATTTCTTGCTTACATTTACTAGGAGTTTGTTGGTTGTTGGTGCCCCTTGTTAATTCTACTTTAGGATTAGTGAAATGTACCTGCCTACTCAAAGAAAAACTGTCATTGTAGAAAAGTAAAACACAATAGTCAATGATTATTTCAAATCAAAAAAACCTTTATTTAGGTCTCAGCAACAGACCAAAGAGGAACGCAGCCATGGTGAAACTTGGGGAATTTGCAAAGCCTTGGACACCCATGGCAACCATCATTTTACATACTTAAACAATTGGGGGCATGAAGACTACCTATCTAAATAATAAGGGAGCGCAATCTGGTCCTGAAGTCCAAAACATCCGGAACTGCAGCAGATGCCATCTAGGTCCCCAGGCTCTGGTACTACGAGAGGCTCCATCTTCTCTCAGACCAGACTGAATCAAGGTCATCACTCTCTTGTCTTCCTTGTACGCTTCCTTCCACGCCGTGGTGCTGGTGCTGGTGCTGGTGGGGTGGCAGAAGGAGGAGGAGGAGGCGGAGCAAGGTCACTCTCGCAAACATGTGTGAGGGGAGTCATCTCCCCAGCCATCCCCTCATTTAGTATTTTGAGGATGACCTCCTCACACATGCTGCGTTGCCCCGCCTCCATACCCGTAAATTTACTTGTAACCAAGGAGGCAAAGGCCTCCTCGTAGGTGGGTGTGGCATAGAGGGAGGCTGAGGCATCTTTTATCAGCTGGAGCGCTGACTCTCCCACCTCCCCCATGTTTTTCGCCCTTCTGTAGGGAAGGCGGAGGGGAGAGACTTGGGAGACAGTCAGGCTCCTACGCCTACCCCCCTGTTGGCTGCCACTACCCCCTGCCTCCTCCTGACTGCCACCTTCCACAGCCACCTCCTGGCTGAGGTCTTCCTGTGTATGAAAAAGGGACATAGTTTCAGTTATTTGTTCATCAAACACACACAATTCTCATCTAGTGACTGTTGCAAAATGTTTTCAAATACAAAACCATACAATTCTCAGCCCTGCAGTTTAGATTCTTCCCAAAAATGTCTCCCACACCACTGTCTGTTGATATGTCAATCACGTTAGGAAATAAGCAATTGGGGATCCTGAATTAACTGAACATCATTCATTATTCAACAAACTGGTTCCAAAACTACTATACCTGGAACAAGCTGGGCACCTGCACATATTCCTGACTGGAAGGCCCAGGTTGCTCCTCGGAAGCCTCATCAGGGGTGGCGTGCGTGGAAGGACGCGTGCAAGGAAGAGTCGAGAGTGACTTCCTGACAGTAGCCTGGTCTTTGAGAAAGTGGAGCCTGTCATAGTACCAGAGCGTGGGGACATGGACATCAGCTGCTGCAGCTCCAGATGCTTGTGACTTCAGGACCTTATTGCGCTCCCGGAAATAGGTAGTCTTCATGTTGGTGATCTTCACTTTTAAGTTTGCGACGGTTGCCATGGGCAGGGTAGGCTTTACAAATGCCACCAGTTTCAGCAGGGCTGCGTACCTCTTTGGTCTGTTGCTATAATCCCTGTGTTTTGCCTGCCATAAGAGGGGGAATTGCCGGTATTTATCAATGAAGTGTGGGAGAAAGCTCACGTTGTAGAACGCCTCCATCACCTCTGCAAGACACAACGCCACACAAAACAATATAAATAATGTCAGCCTAAACTCTCCTAATCTTCTCCATAAAGAAGCCTCAAGTTCTAATCAGTCTAGGCTAGTTATGTACCAACGTCAAATTGTACCTTCGTTTGTAGCGATCGTCTCGTGCGTGAGCTTTCTCTCCCCTCGTCTCCCAGATCGTGGCTACGACACAGGCGTGTGACGTTTTATATACAGTGCGCATGCGTCAAACTCCGCCCGCCCCTGACGATCTTTCTCGTCTATTCCCCACCCCTTCTCTTTACGGCGCAGTGGGGAGAGCACATGGCGGGGACACAGCAGGTGCGCCCCAAATATCCCCCCAACGAGGAGGTGGACGAGGAAAGTCCGGAGGCACAAACGTCCCGATCCCGGAGCCTGAAATTCAAGGCCTCCAATATGTCATTTGGAGAAATGTTGGAGATGGTGGACATATTAAAGAGGAGCGACTATGATGGGAAGTATGGGCCTTACCTCAACCCCAATGTCCGCAAGGCCAAGATCATGTCTAAAGTTGTGAGAAGGCTGTACAATCATTTTGGGGTACAACGATCCAAGGAGCAACTGAGGAAACGCTGGTCAGACCTGAAACTGAGGGAGGCCGATCAGTACAGAAAGATCAAGAGAATTCTTCAAAAAAGTAAGTAGTTGTGTTTTGTGTTTGATTTCTTGCTTGCATACTGCTCCATGTGGTTTGATTTTTACAAAGTTGTACATTCCAAAATGGCCACTTTCATGTTCGTCTGTGCATTCGATCGTACTCAGCCTCGATCTTTCTGCCACTGTCATGGTCGTGTGTGTGTCCATTCGATCGTACGCAACCTCGATCGTGCGGCCACTTATAATACGATGTTTGGTGTTTTTTTGGGGGAAAGGAAGTTTGTTCTCCCTAGAAATGTCATCCAGAATGTAAAGCCAATTTATTCAATGTAAAGGAGAGGTCACCCAGTAGCTGTTTACCCATCTGGACTCGAGAGCACTAGTGCTGGGACACCCAAACCCCCTTTTTATTAGCCTTTTCCACACATGTGCTCCAGTGGATACTAGAGGGGGGTCTCCATCACACAAACTTCTACCAAAAAGCTAGTCAGTTTAGCACCTTTACAAAGTGACTACATTCATGTAGTTGACATTTGTAACTGGCCAAACTAAAATAGTGTCCGTCACTTTCAAGCAATGTTTGTCATTTCCTATTTCTGCCCTCAATAGTTTGTGTTGCTAAATCTTCCTTTTGGACATTCTCATAGGGGAGCGAAAACTTGGGCCGTCTGAGGAAACCCCCAAACCAACACCTCCCAAAAAAGGGGAAAGAGCAGAAGCAGAGGAGGAGGAGGAGGAGGAAGGAGAGATCATCGAACTTGGAGAAATTGTCACCACAACAGGTGAGTGTGGGAGAACACAGCTACTGGTAAGCTAATCCATGTATGGCTGCCTCATTTCCAACACCCCATTTTTGTTTGTTTGTGGTTTTTAGGTGACGTGGATGTTGTGGAAGAAAAATCGCACTTTACCACAGAGAGTGCCCACGTACTCATCGGAGAGATAATGGTCTGCAATCGAGATCTAGATTACATAAAGCAAAACATCAATGATGTTCAACAAAAATTGAAGAACATCATTGATGTTTTAGGAAAAATATGAAAACGCACCAAGTAATTAACACACATTTGTGCCTGCTTCTGAACACATTTGCAACTTAAAAACTGTCTGAAATTTGGAACATGCACACATTGTGTCCACATGTGCTAGCTCCCACCATGGTGGATGAATGGCAACGTTTTTTTTTGGGGGTGCAAACACTTTACGAACTACGAAAGTGGTTGTGGTGAAGGGGTTGCACCCCCAAAAAACGTCCATTCATCCCCATGATGGAAAATGGCACTTTTGAAGCTTCTAGGCATGTGTTTTCCCATCTAATGACCATTTTCAGACCCAAATTGTGTGCATGTTCCAAATTTCCACTTTTCGGGGGTGACCCCCCCATGTGATGAAGGCAAGATCAAACACACTTTGAACATATAGTCATGTCTGATCTTGTCTTCACTTTACAAAGTTGAACTTTCCAAGTTCCTAGGTTCTGTTTTGCTCCATGCCTGGTTTTACCAATTGCGGAATGTTTGTAAACAATGTTGTAAATAACCAAGATGTTGTCAGTTTTGGCGTGAAGATTGTAAACGCACTTGGGAATGTTTTCCTAGTAAACTTTTATTTTTCTAAATGTGTGGCTTCCTTATTTAAAAAACACAATGCATTATGTATGTAAAATGAAAAGGATATGGGGGGCAATGGGTGTTATTTACTAAAGGCAAATCCACTTTGCACTCCAATTTTCTTTCCCTGTGAACTTTTTCAATGCACTTGTAGAGCATAGCGGATTTGACTTATGTAAATGACACCCACAGTGCTTTGTACGAAAACACGGAGCACAGCATTTTGGAGAATACACACATGTCAGACCTGGTGATGAAAAGGAGTATTTTGGGTGTCAGTTAAGCAGTACAAACCTTCTCTAGACCAAAGATTAGGTAGCAAACACACAACATGAGAATAATCTTTTTGGGAAGAAGAGACTGTTACCTCCTTTTGCCCAGAAAGTGCATTCCCACTGTCGAAGGCAAAGGGAAAAAATGTCAAAGTAAAATAAGCTAAAAAGAAGACTGAAATGACAAGAAATCATAGGTTGGTTAAAATATCAGATTTATTAAAAAATGCCTCTCACACATCGTCAGGCAGAGCAATGGCCCCCCTACCCACAAAGTACTCCATATATTGGTCCCGGACAACACGGGCATTTAGAGGGGGCAAGCCTGGACGTGCCACTCGAAGGGCTGTGAGTTCCGCATTTGGAGGGCCCTCCACATCTGGGCCAACGGGCACCACATAGTTCCTGTTATGTCTTTTGAGGAAGTTGTGCAATATGCAACAGGCAAGAACTATGTGGTTCAGTTTGTATTCCGCCAAGTTAAATGCCGTCAGGAACAGGCGGAAGCGGCTGGCCAGGATGCCAAAAGCGTTCTCCACAACTCTTCTGGCTCTGGACAGCCTGTAGTTGAAGACCCTCTGGTCCGGGGTGAGGGTCCTCATCGGGAACGGCCTCATCACATGGGGAGTCAACGCAAACGCTTCATCTGCGACAAAGACGAAGGGGAGTCCTTCGGCATTCTCCTCTGGAGGTGGCAAGCACAGACTGCCACTTTGGAGACGCCAGTAGAACTCCGTGTGCGTAATGGCCCCACCATCCGATATCCGGCCGTTCATCCCCACGTCCACATACATAAACTCGTATGTTGCCGACACCACCGCCAACATCACTACACTATTAAACCCTTTATAATTATAATAGTAGGACCCCGAGTTGGGCGGTGGGACGATGCGGACGTGTTTCCCATCAATTGCCCCTCCGCAGTTAGGAAAGTCCCAACGGCTGGCAAAGTGGGAGGCCACAGTCTGCCATTCCTGTGGCGTGGAAGGGAACTGTGGAGTGAAACAAGAAAAAAAAATTAGTCACTTTGCACCTAAACATTGCAAGCAGATTAGACAATCAACATCTTGGAACAAGAGCATTGTATAAAATTGGAGGCTGGAAAGTATTTGCACAGAAAAGTAGAGGCTCCCCTTCACAGATTACTCACCCCCCCATCAATCCCCCCACTTCTGATGGGACATTGGCAATAACTAGGGTTTTGGGGGGGGGGGGGTGGTGGACAGCTAACCCTCTGCACTTCATTGATTGGCAAATGGCTCAATAATGTGGGCTAGTTTGGCCAGACCCTCTGTACTTAACACTATTGGCAGGCCACAGGAAAGATCAAATAACATTTCAACCCCCCCCCCCCCCCCCCCAAAAAAAAAGGCAGGCACAGTGTGACATTATTAAATTACCAAGCAAGCTAATAGGAGGGAAAGAAGACAAAAAAATAGGAAATGGAATGTATGGAGGCAGCCCCTTGCACTACATGCTTTGCTGAATTCATCCCTAAAGATGCGCACTATAAAGAGGTAGGTATATAGTGTGTATGGACCTTGGGAAAGCCAGCAGATAAAGGATTGGTACCATCTGACAGAGCAGTTGGGGGAGGGGGTTCCTAATGAGTTTGCCCCCCCCCCCCCACCAAAAGAAAAAAAAAAGGGGGCTCTACATGAAGTAAACCACACAGCAAACATTTGTGCATATTTTAGGGGGTGTTTTGGGGCAAACAATACTATGCAGCAGACAAAAGACATTGCTTAAGTGACTAGGCCATAGGTGTCTATTGGGGCAGAAGAGCATGCTGGTGAGGTAAGTGAAGGGAAAAATGCATGAAGGAGAAAAGGGGCACAGCATATTAGAACATATTGCAATCATGGTAATTAGGGAAGGAGGTCAAAAATACAAGTCATTAGCAAACAGAGCATACATAGAAGGGAATAGTAAAGTATAAATGTTACCTTAATATAGTCCTCCTGCAGGACCTGAATGATGGCAGAACAGGTCTCTGGAATAATGATTCCCAGGGCCTGGGGAGAGATACCTGAAGAGAACTTCAAATCCTGAAGACTTCTCCCTGTCGCCAAGTACCTCAACGTGGCAACAAGCCTCTGCTCCGGAGTAATGGCTTGTCTCATGCAGGTATCCTGCCGGCTGATAAAGGGGGTCAGCAAAGCCAAAAGACGGTGAAAATCGGGGTCCGTCATCCTGAGAAAGTTCCTGAAATCATCAGGATTATTCTCCCGGATCTCACGAAGCAAAGGCATGTGCGAGAACTGGTCACGCTGAAGCAACCAATTCTTGGTCCACATACTCCTCGTCACTCTGTTCATGGACGGGTCTTGGCTCAAAGCTAAAAGCCCGACACCAATTCCGCGTACAGCACGAACTCGGCGACGAGTACGCACGGGAAACATCGCTCAGAAGGTCACAAAAGGTCGGCTGGTCAGAACGGACAAACAGAAAGCACCGATAAACAGCAAGGCCTGAAAGAACGAAGTGAATACCAGCAACGAGCAGACAATAAGCAGTGCAAATCAAAGCGTCCTATATCAAGATATAGGCCGCAATGACCAACAAATGCGAACTGACTACACGCACTAATAAACAGATACGCACGACAAGCACAAACTGAAGAGCAGTAACGATCTGAGTCAGAAAACTGAGAAGCGCGAATCTTAAGTCACCAAACTTCCACTAACTCTCGATAAACACGGGATCAGCAGAAGGAGCCCAACGGGTGCCTGACGTGGTGCTGAACTTCCCTTTTGTAATCTCGTGGACGACGACTTACGTCACGACGTTCTTCCGGACCGGATATTCCGACAACGTAGTCCGACCGTGTGTACGCAACGCCAACATCGGACAAAGTACGTCGGACAAAGTCCGACCGACCTGGTCCGCGGATTGTCCGAGCGTGTGTATGGGGCTTTACACCCAAAAAGTGGTGTGTGTCTAATACTATGTAATTGATGATGTCATATGATGATGGAGTTTTCACGTTACCATGACAACCATGTGTGTGCGGCCATCTTAGATTCTTACTGTTTTCCCCTCTAGGGGCAATGTTGGATCAGAAATTACTTTTAATGTGACTGACATAACCTTCTGACCTTGGCTTAGCAAAACACCATTAATTGTGTAATAGTTGACAATCAGGTTTCAATATCCCCAGACACACTGGCCTTAGCTTAAATATATGGGTTGAGAAAATGTACCCCACACAATTAACTGTGGTTGTAAATGTCATGAAAGTGAAGTAATTATTCTAACGATAAGCAAAAAGTTATTCATGAATGGTTCCATTAATAAGATACCATATTTGCAACCTTATAATAATATTGATAAAATATATATGTAGTAAACAGTTTATATGTGTCTAATTAATACAGATACCTATAACCATATTATGAAAGAAAACATTATTTAAAATACATACAATACAATAGGAATTGTGAATAAGACCTCTGGCTTCGTTCATGCAAAGATGATTCCAGTGCTCATGTGAACACAAGAGACTCTAACCATTTTCTTATCTTGTTTATATTACTAAGTGTCTAACTCTTATGCCCATACACACGGTCGGAAATTCCGACCACAAAATCCATCGGATTTTTTTCCGACGGATTTGTCCGACACTGGTGTTGCATACACACTGTCGGACAAAGTTGTCGGAAAATCCGATCATTTTGAACGTGGTGACGTTCGCTGCGTACGACGGAACTACGTAGAGGCTAGTAGCCAATAGCTTTGGTCTTGTAATTTGATCTGAGCATGCGTGGCACTTTGTCCGTCGGAATTCGCTACACACGATCGGAAAAAGTCCGATCGGACTTTGTTGTCGGAAAATTTGAGAGCAGGATCTCAATTTTTTTCGACGAAAATTCAGACGGAAAAAGTCCGATGGTGCCCACACACGGTCGGATTTTCCGACAACATGCTCCGATAGGACATTTTCCGTCGGAAATTCCGACCGTAGTGTACGGGGCATTAGAATTATAACCTGGGAGATGGCACAACCAGACTTACAGACTCTTTGTAAAACATAAAACAACTTTTGCAACAATGCCTATTCATGGGCTATGAACTCTCATTTAACTTAAGAGGAAAATAGCTGCCCTCATGTTCATTTGAAAAATACACAACATAAAGGCCTATATATATATATGAATATAAATTCTTTTAACCCCAAATGTTCTAACAATATCATAACTTATTTTCTAAATTTTCTGTGTAGCTGCCAAAGTCTTCAGCAAAGACAGTGCATATGAAAAGGTGGGAAAAGAAGGCCATAGAAGGAAAATACAATGTAAAACATTTTCTCGGATTCGGGGATAGTATGACAACAAATGAAAAATAAACCTTGTTCAGTTGAGATGAAGCTTTCAGGTAGTTCTGATAGGAACATTTGTGTTTAACATAGTGCTCTTTTTTTTTCTTCTAGTGTCTTTCATCTTTGTGACAACCTTATAGGTTGTGTGCTGTGTGCGATCCTGATTAATACTCTGTGGAGAGACTTTAGCTGGAGGAACAATTTCTTTCAAAATCATTTACAAGAATATAACTGTAGTGCAGGAAATCAATTTATTTACCTGTTAAAAGGACAGAAAATAGGTCAGATGCTAAACAACTAAAATATTAATTATTATTATACACGAATTATATAGCGCCAACAGTTTACGCAGCGATTTACAATGTATAGGGGGACAACACAATTACAGTACAGTTCAATACAAAAGGTACAGGAGGCCCTGCTCGTAGAGCTTACATTCTAAAGGGAGGGGGTGGTGGTACAAAAGGTAATAGCTGCAGAGAATGATTTGATGTTGATATGTTATGATATGTTATGTTGCATATGATATGATATAATATGATATGTTACAATTGGTATCATATTATGTTTCTTATGCCCATACACACGGTCGGATTTTCCGATGACTATTTCCGTCGGATTATTTCCGTCGGAATTTGTCCGAAGCTGGTGTTGCGTACACACGGTCGGACAACGTTGTCGGAATTTCCGTCTTCAAGAACGCCGTGATGTAAGCCGTGTTCCACGAGACTATAAAAGGGAAGTTCAGCACCACGTCCGGCAACCGTTGGGCTCCTTCTGCTGATTCTGCGTTTATCGCATGATAGTAGAAGTTTCGTTACATTCGATTTGCGCTTTTCAGTTTTCAGACTCAGATCATTACTGCTCTTCAGTTTGTGCTTGTCGTGCGTATCTGTTTATCGGTGCGTGTATTCAGTTTGCATTTGTTGGTCATTGCGGCCTATATCTTGATATAGGACGCTTTGATTTTCACTGCTTATTGTCTGCTCGTTTCTGGTATTCATTTCGTTCTTTCAGGCCTTGCTGTTTATCGGGGCTTTCTGTTTGTCCGTTCTGACCAGCCGACCGTTTGTTAGCTATGTTTCGTGTACGTACTTGTCGTAGAGTTCGTGCTGGTGCAGGGGCTTGGTGTCAGGCTTTTAGCTTTGACCCAAGACCAGTCCATGAACAGGGCGAGGAGGAGTTCATGGACCAAGAATTGGTTGCTTCAGCGTGACCAATTCTCGCACATGCCTTTGCTTCGTGAGATCCGGGAGAATAATTCTGATGAATTTCAGGAACTTTCTCAGGATAACGGACCCCGTTTTTCACCGTCTGTTGGCTTTGCTGACCCCTTTTATCAGCAGGCAGGATACCTGCATGAGGCAGGCCATCACTCCGGAGCAGAGGCTTGTTGCCACGTTGAGGTACTTGGCGACAGGGAGAAGCCTTCAGGATCTGAAGTTCTCCACAGGTATCTCTCCCCCAGGCTCTGGGAATCATTATTCCAAAGACCTGTTCTGCTATAATCCAGGTCCCCGCAGGAGGACTATATTAAGGTAACATTTCTCCTTTACTTTTGCCTTCTATGTATGCTCTGTTTGCTAATGTCTTGTATTTTTGACCTCCTTCCCTAATTACCATGATTGCAATATGCTCTAATATGCTGTGCCCCTTTTGTCCTTCATGCATTTTTGCCTTCACTACCTCCCCAGCATGCTCTTCTGGACCAATATACACCTATGGCCTAGTCACTTAAGCAATGCATTTTGTCTGCTCCATAGTATTGGTTTCCCCAAACACCCCCTAAAATATGCACAAATGTTTTCTGTGTGTTTTA
>JAQSEC010003141.1:0-11344 GCA_028564925.1 Lithobates sylvaticus
GACCATTG
Source organism: Lithobates sylvaticus (assembly GCA_028564925.1). NCBI lineage: Eukaryota > Metazoa > Chordata > Amphibia > Anura > Ranidae > Lithobates > Lithobates sylvaticus. Next base: position 9 of record JAQSEC010003141.1, read on the forward strand.
AGGTGATCAAAGATGATTTGGTCTTTTATCGCCTCAGTGACCAACTGGCCGCACCTTAGGACTGTTGCTTGTCGTTTCTGAAAGCGTTCTAGCCAATTTATAGCCAATTTATTATTATTTTATCCAGGAAAAAATTACAGCATCACATACTCTGGACAGAATCTGTGACAAAGAACTACAGATACGAATAACAGTAAAAAGACTACAGATAACAAAAAAGCTTTATTTATCTACATACTGTATGTACTAATATGATTGTTTTGGCACTTTGGTATGAAAAACTGCCTAATATTATTTCCTATTCATTTTTAAAGTGAGGGGGAATGACCTGATGGCAGACATGGAAGCACATTAGTTCCCAAGCTCTGTCTCCTTAGATCCATTCATTCACACATCCTGTGGTGATTCCATCCTCTCTGTCTCTGGTATTATAACCCTTCAGAAGACATCTCCTCACAAGTTTGATTTTTGATGTAGTGACACTGGGACTATCCCTGCATCATTTTCTTCTCCACCATGCTCTAGCCCATCACAGGACCTACAGACTAATGAAGTTAGTGACTATGCTGGCACCAAACCTACCCTATCACAAACCACACATGCCATAAAAGTCTGTAAAGCTTTGCTGACATCTAAAATCATGACCATCCATATTGAATTCTCTCCTGAAACAAGACATCCAGAACTTAAGAGGGAGAACTGCAGAAGAGCAGATTGATACGTTGGAGGATACCCTTGCTCCACACTCTGCCACTGTAATGGAAGCTCATCAGGAGATGGTGTCCCTCAGATCCAAGCTGAATGACTTGGAAGACAATTCAACCTGTGATTTGTTGGCTTCCCTGAAAAATCTGAAGGAGTGTCTCCTGCACACTTATCTCATGGCTTAAAGATGCTTTATGGGAGAACGCCCTTGCTAAATCATTCATCAGAGTCTGCCTACCATACGCCACCGCACCACACCCTTTTATTGGAATGATTCTCAGCTTCCAAAACAAAGTTGTCATTCTTAAGACTGACTGCATGTCTTCTGGGAGAACGTTGCTTCAATGGAAATCTGATTACCATTTACCTTGATTTCTCAGCAGATGTCCAGAAGCAACAGGCCTCATACCCTGAAGTTAAAAGCACCTCTGAGATGAAGGTGTTTAGTACACTATCCTGCTGAACTCTGAGTAGTCTATTCAGTTAAAATGACCTGGCTGGATGAGTCCTTTGGACCTACACCTTGTAATAAGTGTTCCTGAGGGATCAGATTAGTATTTTAAGTCTAATACTGGCTCTACTTTTTATATTTGTTTAACTTATTGCTCTCTTGGTTAAGTTTACTTTGGCAGTATTTAGACTGGATATATTTATCTTGTATGCAAAACCTTTAAATTGAGCCATCAATTCAAAACAGTAAGATAACCCTGCTTATCACGTGAGCCATTGGAATTTGGGTGTATGTAGAAATTTTTAAAAAATATGATGGAGGTAAAGCCTTTTCTGTGTTCGACATTAGTAGGCGATAAGCATAGATAAACACTAAGCAAACTAACATGATCTAACCAAAAAAATATGCAAAACACTTTACTGGATATTCTAGCTGCTGTGTGAAATGAGTCTACCTTTACCTGCTTTCTCATTCCTGTGGTGTCATTCATGTTTAGGGATTTTACAAAAAAGAGACATTTTATTACCTCGGTGTGCATCCATTCATTCCTCCTTGTATTCACTGCAAAGCCGGCGAGTCTAAATAGCACCGGCGGGAGGAGTCCATTCCCCAGCTCACCTGTTTCCATCACTCACTTGGAGCAGCCTTTCCCTTCCCCACTGCAGTCTTACTCACGCCACACTATGGAAGTAGAAAATAACAGTTCCAATATCTATTTTGTCAACTGTTTATGTGTGTATAAATCCCCTTCCATGATAAACCCACCCTTATCACCCAACAGCACATACTTGCACAAGCCTGCTGAGGCCTTTTGTCTCTCACTCACCACCAAATTAGTCCTCAACTCCCAAAATATGAACCTTGCGCACCTAACAGGTGCATTGCAAAGCTTTGGCAAAGAAACCTGTTCTAGTTTAATACATTGTTTACTGTAAAGCCTACTTCTTTGACAAGTGCTCAGAACCAGCGACTACATTGCCCCGTATTTCTGAAGGCTTACATTCATGGCCATTAAAAAATAAACACCATGTGTGATCCAAAAAATAAGCACCATAGGGATTTACAGTGGGACAGCTGCACCAGGGAAATGCCTGGATGATGTTAATGCCACCTAACAGATAGCAAGTGCCATTAGAGTGAGTTAAAAGTTTTTTTAGCCCTTGTTTTGGCATCTGCTTTTTAAGTCAGACATTTTAGCATTGTGAAAAACAACATAGCAGTGGATATACTATAAGCTGATATATGCTTAGACATCCATACACATTGTGTTTTTAGTGTATGCAAATCACACTGTTTGAGTTAGCTAAGTGTGCTGAGTACAAGAAAATAAGGAGCAGACACACAGAAAGAGATAAATAAAGGGAAGAAGAAAAATGAATGTAGATCAAAAAGACATTTATGGAAGGGATAGTACGAAGATGTTGATGTTTCATAAATAAAATTTACTATTGGGAGTGAAACACTGAGTTTTGTACATTTTCTTCCGATAGTTTCCATCACTGTGACAGTGTGATCAGACTTTTATTTTTATGTCTGACAGATGTCATCTTTGCTCTTTGTATAATCTATTTTATCATATCATATTGCGGCATGGTAATATATACTCTGTTGGCCTTGCAACCATCAAATGTCAGAACCAGATCAGTTTAATAATTTGTTTCTACATGATCAGTGGATTGCTTGTCATTTTTTGGAAAGGGGATCGGGAAGAACTGAGAGTCTCAGGTGCTGTATTTCCAGCTATATATTATTTTTTAAATACATGAAGCAGGCTCAGTCTACCTGTACAGTATATACATGAAAGACACGTAGAGGCACATTTATAAAAGCATGAAAGTGAGTTTCACCAGGAAGATTCACCTGCGGTGAATGGTAAATGAACATTAGATTAACTGCTTTATAAATGTGCTCCTTGGTGTTTTCCAAAGCACCATGGGGGTTATTTACTAAAGGCAAATCCACTTTGCACTGCAAGTGCACTTGGAAGTAAAGTCACTGTAGATCCGAGGGGGACATGCAAGGAAAATAAAAAACAGCATTTTAGCTTGCACATGATTGGATGATAAAATCAGCAGAGCTACCACTTAGATTTAGAGCGACTGCACTTCCAAGTGCACTTGCAGTGCAGAGTGGATTGACCTTTCGTAAATAACCCCCCATGTATTGTAAACAAATTATTTATTTTTTTAATAAAATATTTTCACAATTTTTCATCCTTGTTTGCCTCTTAGTGCTGCTAATCTCCTGCAGCCTTGTTGCAGCCATGGCTGCATGCCATTTTTCAGAGCAGGTTTCTTGATGCTTACAGAAGTTTACCACAGTTGCATCCGCCATATACAATTATACTCTCAATCCGAAACCCCTGTGACAGGTCGACAATGCAGGAACACAACTGGGCGATGGGGATAAAGGGCTGCCAACCTATCACAGGCAGTGCCTGATCAAGGACCTTAATGTCAGGATCAACATGTATTGTTTTAATGAAAGCTACAGATTTAAAAAAAAAAAGGGAAAATAATTTTTGAAAATTACATCAACATGTTAAATATTATATGATATTTTAGTGATTGAGTTTACATATCCTTTAAACTTTCTAGCAAGACAATGCTAAAAAAAAATAAAAATAAATAAAGCAACATTTCAAGTGATTTGGTGCCCTGGGAACCTTCTTAATCGATTTATGGTAGAGTACTCCTGTTGTTGAATACTTTACAGTGTAGCGGGTGTTTTACCAATGCTGATGACCATCATTCTAGCATCCCACGTTTTTTAGCCAACTACCTCCTATTGTTTATTACTTATGATTCTCATCTGTCTCCTTATGAGCTGCTCCCAGCCACCATCCATTCCTCTCTTGCTCCCCCTGGACAGATTCGGACCCCTCCACCGGCTGTCCTCTGTTCCCCTGCTGCATCGGTTTTGAACCTCCATGTTCTCCTCCAGGCCCTCCTCACGTTTTCTGTTTCTCTTTGCTGTTTGTCTCAACACCTCTGGTGTCAAACAGAATTTTTTGCAGTGCTGTAGTTCTGCCAAGAATCCTTTTTTGTGAAAACTGTAAAGTACAGTAGTGTAGGTAGCACCTAAGCTTCAGATCAAAGTGAACTGGGAGAACCTTCTGGCTGCTTCACAACTGCAGCTCTTCCTGGATAGCATTAAATATGTATTCATTGATTTTTACTTGTTACCTGGAGTTGCTTTTTATAAGAAATAATTCATCAGCTTAAAACATACCTTGAAGCTTTGGGTAAGCGCTTTATAAGACCAAAATGCATTGTAAGTACATTTGTATAAGAAGTGCAAGCTTGAATAGTCTTACTTTGCTAAAATAGATCTATAACCAGTCACTAAGCCTAATCTCTTGGTTGGTGTCATTTAAAAAGTGTTTTCAATCTTTTTAAACATGTTACTTTCCTAAAAAAATAAATAAATAAAATAAACCTACCTGATGATCCTTCCATCAAGCTCCTTGGTCAGGCTATTCATGTTAAGGAATGACAACTGTCTGTCCCACCTATACTTCTATGTTGTCACCCTGTCACATGAATTGGATGTTATAAGTGGCTGTGCTGACACACATTGCACAGGCTGGGTCCACCATTATCACAATCATAAAACTGGTTCAATGGGTTTTATCTACAACTGATGCTGGAGTGAGAGTACATAGACAAAATGGCTTAAAAAAAAGTTGCAGAACAGAAGATCAGCAGCAGAGATACAATAATGTATAAATAGTATTTTAGACTAAATCAAAACATAGGCATTTGTTAGTTGTTGCACAGTCCTTTAGCAAACTAAATGTCATTCAGTGAGTATATGAAATTATACTTGATAAGATAATAAAAGTACCTATGTCCTAGACATGGGAACTGTCAAAAAATTTGTTTCGTTTCGTCCCGTTTCGTATATAAAAAAATTCGTAATTCGTAATTCGTTTACGAAATTCCGTTCGAATTCGTACGACATACGAAATTCGGACGAATCGTAATTTTTTTTACGAATCGTTAGTAAAGTTACGAATCGTTACGAATCGTTAACGCGGCTAATGTATTGTTGGTTCTCATAACACAGAGAACAATTCGAATCCAACTACAAATATCGAATTTCAATTTCAAGTTACGAATCGTTACGAATCGTTATGAATAGTTACGAATCGTTACGAATCGTTATGAATAGTTACGAATCGTTAGTAAATCCAACTACCAATATCGAATTTCAACTAATTTGAACGAAATTATTATAGCAGATATAACGAATGAATTCGAATGAATTTGAATGAATTCGAATGACAAAGTGTCATTTTTGCAGAAAAAAAAAAAGCGTAGGGGTCCCCCCAAATTCAATACCCAGGCCCTTCAGGTCTGGTATGGATATTAAGGGGGACCCCAGCCAAAAAAAAAAAAAAAAATGGCGTGGGGTCCCTCCCAAAAATCCATACCAGACCCTTCAGGTCTGGGATTGATTTTAAGGGGAACCCCGGCCAAAAAAAAAAATAAAAAAATGGCGTGGGGTCCCCCTCAAAATCCATACCAGACCCTTTATCCGAGCACGCAACCTGGCAGGCCGCAGGAAAGGAGGGGGGGGACGAGAGCGGCCCCCCTCCCGCCTGAACCGTACCAGGCCACATGCCCTCAACATTGGCAGGGTGCTTTGGGGTCCCCCCCAAAGCACCTTGTCCCCATGTTGATGAGGACAAGGGCCTCATCCCCACAACCCTGGCCGGTGGTTGTGGGGGTCTGCGGGCGGGGGGCTTATCGGAATCTGGAAGCCCCCTTTAACAAGGGGACCCCCAGATCCCGCCCCCCCCCCCTGTGTGAATTGGTAAGGGGGTACAAAAGTACCCCTACCATTTCACCAAAAAAGGTGACAAAATGGTAAAAATGACAGGAGACAGTCTTTGACAATTCCTTTATTAAAATCTTCTTTCTTCTTTCTTCTGGTCTTCCTTCTTCATCTTCTCCTTCCGTCATCTTCTTCCATCTTCTTCTTCCTTCGATTCGCTTCTTCTTCCTCCGGTCTTCTCGTCCTTCTCGTCCGGCGTCGTCCTTCTCGTCCGGCGTCGTCCTTCTCGTCCGGCATCAGCGTCTCTTCTCGCAGGCCGCTCCTCGCAATGGGAGGCTCCCGCTCTGTGAGGCTCCGCTCCGGGTGACAGGTCTTTTATAACGAAGGCACCTGGTGACCCCGCCCCCTCTGTCGCACGGGGACGTCATGTGGAATTCCCTATGGCTTTCCCCATGACGTCAGAGGGGGGGCGGGGTCACCAGGTGCCTTCGTTATACAAGACCTGTCACCCGGAGCGAAGCCTCACAGAGCGGGAGCCTCCCATTGCGAGGAGCGGCCTGCGAGAAGAGACGACGATGCCGGACGAGAAGGACGACGCCGGACGAGAAGGACGAGAAGACCGGAGGAAGAAGAAGCGAATCGAAGGAAGAAGAAGATGGAAGAAGATGGAAGAAGATGACGGAAGGAGAAGATGAAGAAAGGAAGACCAGAAGAAAGAAGAAAGAAGATTTTAATAAAGGAATTGTCAAAGACCGTCTCCTGTCATTTTTACCATTTTTGCCACTTTTTTGGTGAAATGGTAGGGGTACTTTTGTACCCCCTTACCATTTCACACAGGGGGGGGGGGGATCTGGGGGTCCCCTTGTTAAAGGGGGCTTCCAGATTCCGATAAGCCCCCCGCCCAATGTTGAGGGCATGTGGCCTGGTACGGTTCAGGCGGGAGGGGGGGCCGCTCTCGTCCCCCCCTCCTTTCCTGCGGCCTGCCAGGTTGCGTGCTCGGATAAGGGTCTGGTATGGATTTTATGGGGGACCCCACGCCATTTTTTTTGGCTAGGGTTCCCCTTAAAATCCATCCCAGACCTCAAGGGTCTGATATGGATTTTGAGGGGGACCCTACGCCATTTTTTTTTTATTTTTTTTGGCTGGGGTCCCCCTTAATATCCATCCCAGACCTGAAGGGCCTGGTTATTGAATTTGGGGGGACCCCTACGCATTTTTTTATCAATGACTTCAATGAATGACTGTTCTCTGTATTACGGATCCGACAATTCATTTGCCGGCAATAGCTGCGACTCGTGATTTTAAATAGTTTTTTTTTTCCTGCAAAAATGACACTGCAGGAACAGTTCTCTATATTAGATATACTGAATCTCGAATCATTCGAAGCATTCGTTATATCCGCTATTATAATTTCTTTCATGTTAGTTGAAACTACATATTTGTTAGTTGTTGTATCCATCCCAGACCTGAAGGGCCTGGTTATTGAATTTGGGGGGACCCCTACGCATTTTTTTTATCAATGACTTCAATGAATGACTGTTCTCTGTATTACGGATCCGACAATTCATTTGCCGGCAATAGCTGCGACTCGTGATTTTAAATAGTTTTTTTTCCCTGCAAAAATGACACTGCAGGAACAGTTCTCTATATTAGATATACTGAATCTCGAATCATTCGAAGCATTCGTTATATCCGCTATTATAATTTCTTTCATGTTAGTTGAAATTACATATTTGTTAGTTGTTGTATTCGAATTGTTCTCTGTATTACGGGAATCGGCAATTAGCCGCGAGTGATTTTAAATTTTTTTTTTTCCTGCAAAAAATGACACATTGTACAGAGAGAGTTCTAAACACGGGAAACATGACCCCTTCATAGACATACTATAGAGGATATAGTATATAGAAGGGGGTCATGTTTCCCGTGTTTAGAACTCTCTCTGTACAATGTGTCATTTTTGCAGGAAAAAAAGACATTTAAAATCACTCGCTGCTACTTGCCGATTCCCGTAATACAGAGAACAATTCGAATGTTGTATTGTAACTAACAAATATCTAATTTCAACTAACATGAAAGAAATTATAATAGCGGATATAACGAATGCTTCGAATGCTTCGAGATTCAGTATATCTAATATAGAGAACTGTTCCTGCAGTGTCATTTTTGCAGGAAAAAAAAAACTATTTAAAATCACGAGGCGCAGCTATTGCCGGCAAATGAATTGTCGGATCCCGCCTGAACCGTACCAGGCCACATGCCCTCAACATTGGGAGGGTGCTTTGGGGTCCCCCCCAAAGCACCTTGTCCCCATGTTGATGAGGACAAGGGCCTCATCCCCACAACCGTGCCCGGTGGTTGTGGGGGTCTGCGGGCGGGGGGCTTATCGGAATCTGGAAGCCCCCTTTAACAAGGGGACCCCCAGATCCCGGCCCCCCCCCTGTGTGAAATGGTAAGGGGGTACAAAAGTACCCCTACCATTTCACCAAAAAAGTGGCAAAAATGGTAAAAATGACAGGAGACGGTCTTTGACAATTCCTTTATTAAAATCTTCTTTCTTCTTTCTTCATCCTTCGGATTCTTCATCTTCTCCTTCCGTCATCTTCTTCCATCTTCCTTCGTTCGCTTCTTCTTCCTCCGGTCTTCTCGTCCTTCTCGTCCGGCGTCGTCCTTCTCGTCCGGCATCGTCGTCTCTTCTCGCAGGCCGCTCCTCGCAATGGGAGGCTCCCGCTCTGTGAGGCTCCGCTCCGGGTGACAGGTCTTGTATAACGAAGGCACCTGGTGACCCCGCCCCCCCTCTGACGTCATGGGGAAAGCCATAGGGAATTCCACATGACGTCCCCGTGCGTCAGAGGGGGCGGGGTCACCAGGTGCCCTCCATTATAAAAGACCTGTCAGACGGAGCGAAGCCTCACATAGCGGGAGCCTCCCATTGCGAGGAGCGGCCTGCGAGAAGAGACGACGATGCCGGACGAGAAGGACGACGCCGGACGAGAAGGACGAGAAGACCGGAGGAAGAAGAAGCGAATCGAAGGAAGAAGACGATGGAAGAAGATGACGGAAGGAGAAGATGAAGAAGGAAGACCAGAAGAAAGAAGAAAGAAGATTTTAATAAAGGAATTGTCAAAGACCGTCTCCTGTCATTTTTACCATTTTTGTCACCTTTTTTGGTGAAATGGTAGGGGTACTTTTGTACCCCCTTACCATTTCACACAGGGGGGGGGCCGGGATCTGGGGGTCCCCTTGTTAAAGGGGGCTTCCAGATTCCGATAAGCCCCCCGCCCGCAGACCCCCACAACCACCGGGCACGGTTGTGGGGATGAGGCCCTTGTCCTCATCAACATGGGGACAAGGTGCTTTGGGGGGGGACCCCAAAGCACCCTCCCAATGTTGAGGGCATGTGGCCTGGTACGGTTCAGGCGGGAGGGGGGGCCGCTCTCGTCCCCCCCTCCTTTCCTGCGGCCTGCCAGGTTGCGTGCTCGGATAAGGGTCTGGTATGGATTTTATGGGGGACCCCACGCCATTTTTTTTGGCTAGGGTTCCCCTTAAAATCCATCCCAGACATCAAGGGTCTGGTATGGATTTTGAGGGGGACCCTACGCCATTTTTTTTTTTTTTTTTGGCTGGGGTCCCCCTTAATATCCATCCCAGACCTGAAGGGCCTGGTTATTGAATTTGGGGGGACCCCTACGCATTTTTTTTTATCAATGACTTCAATGAATGACAGTTCTCTGTATTACGGATCCGACAATTCATTTGCCGGCAATAGCTGCGACTCGTGATTTTAAATGTCTTTTTTTCCTGCAAAAATGACACATTGTACAGAGAGAGTTCTAAACACGGGAAACATGACCCCCCTTCATAGACATACTATAGAGTATATAGTATATAGAAGGGCGCAGGTTTCCCGTGTTTAGAACTCTCTCTGTACAATGTGTCATTTTTGCAGGAAAAAAAGACATTTAAAATCACTCGCGGCTAATTGCCGATTCCCGTAATACAGAGAACAATTCGAATACCACAACTAACAAATATGTAATTTCAACTAACATGAAAGAAATTATAATAGCGGATATAACGAATGCTTCGAATGCTTCGAGATTCAGTATATCTAATATAGAGAACTGTTCCTGCAGTGTCATTTTTGCAGGGAAAAAAAAACTATTTAAAATCACTCGCAGCTATTGCCGGCAAATGAATTGTTGGATCCGTAATACAGAGAACAGTCATTCATTGAAGTCATTGATAAAAAAAATGCGTAGGGGTCCCCCCAAATTCAATAACCAGGCCCTTCAGGTCTGGGATGGATATTAAGGGGGACCCCAGCCAAAAAAAAAAAAAAAATGGCGTAGGGTCCCCCTCAAAATCCATACCAGACCCTTGAGGTCTGGGATGGATTTTAAGGGGAACCCTAGCCAAAAAAAATGGCGTGGGGTCCCCCATAAAATCCATACCAGACTCTTATCCGAGCACGCAACCTGGCAGGCCGCAGGAAAGGAGGGGGGGCGAGAGCGGCCCCCCCTCCCGCCTGAACCGTACCAGGCCACATGCCCTCAACATTGGGGGGTTGCTTTGGGGTCCCCCCCAAAGCACCTTGTCCCCATGTTGATGAGGACAAGGGCCTCATCCCCACAACCGTGCCCGGTGGTTGTGGGGGTCTGCGGGCGGGGGGCTTATCGGAATCTGGAAGCCCCCTTTAACAAGGGGACCCCCAGATCCCGGCCCCCCCCCTGTGTAAAATGGTAAGGGGGTACCCCTACCTTTTCACCAAAAAAGTGGCAAAAATGGTAAAAATGACAGGAGACGGTCTTTGACAATTCCTTTATTAAAATCTTCTTTCTTCTTTCTTCTGGTCTTCCTTCTTCATCTTCTCCTTCCGTCATCTTCTTCCATCTTCTTCCATCTTCTTCTTCCTTCGATTCGCTTCTTCTTCCTCCGGTCTTCTCGTCCGTCTCGTCCGGCGTCGTCCTTCTCGTCCGGCATCGTCGTCTCTTCTCGCAGGCCGCTCCTCGCAATGGGAGGCTCCCGCTCTGTGAGGCTCCGCTCCGGGTGACAGGTCTTGTATAACGAAGGCACCTGGTGACCCCGCCCCCTCTGACGTCATGGGGAAAGCCATAGGGAATTCCACATGACGTCCCCGTGCGTCAGAGGGGGCGGGGTCACCAGGTGCCCTCCATTATAAAAGACCTGTCAGACGGAGCGAAGCCTCACATAGCGGGAGCCTCCCATTGCGAAGAGCGGCCTGCGAGAAGAGACGACGATGCCGGACGAGAAGGACGACGCCGGACGAGAAGACCGGAGGGAGAAGAAGCGAATCGAAGGAAGAAGAAGATGGAAGAAGATGCCGGAAGAAGAAGATGAAGAAACCGAAGGATGGAGAAAGGAAGACCAGAAGAAAGAAGAA
>JAQSEC010002514.1:0-11291 GCA_028564925.1 Lithobates sylvaticus
GGATGCTTTCTATTTTTATCTTACATTACCCTAGCAGTGGGTCAACCCCCTCAATCCCCACTCTAATTGTTAATTGTTAATTTTACCTAGGGGATTATAAACAAGATAATATGTTTACCTTAATCCTCAATCCATTGAAGCCTGTGATCGCCTCTGCTGTCTGACAATCCTAGGTTGTGGCCTTCTATACGATGCAGGAATACTGGTCCATAACCGATGTAATTGAAATGACATCAGACAGCTGAGTCTGGTCGGGCAGCGAAGGGAAAAGGCTTAAAAGCTAACATCAACAACAATATGCCTGTATGAACAAGAAGCAAAGTGAGTATATCACCTTATCCATAATGCTCTAGGCAAAACCAGTAGTTAACCAATGCAATAAGGAGGGGAACCAAGGGTAGGGAGTTTTTGTCCCATAGTTCAGCTTTTCAGAGTCAATTCCAATTATAAACACAAATGGAGACAGCAAAGTGTCTTTTATTCTCGTCCAGTTTGTTAAAGGATTGTTCTTGATTTAAAATATATCTATTGTAGTATTGTTCTTTACAGATTCATTGTGTTTATTTTTTTTTTGTATTCAACAAAAGAGCTATATTATCTTCTAAAAAGACCTTGGTGCCTTTTTCATTTGTATGTTCCAGGGTGACAGAGCACCGGGGACTATTAATGAAAAAGTTACATTTTATTGTATTTTTCCTCGATTTTTCACACAATGTTCAGAGGCCTCATCTGCCATAATTCTCACAACTGATACAGAAGAATATAATCTATTCATTAGTTATTCCATATGTTCCATAAACATGGTAAATCATAAGGCAAAACATCTGCTTTATGGACAGAATTATCAGCATTACAATCTACATCCAAGCATAAGATAAAAGATGCATACCAAAATAATAATAATACAATAATGTGATTGATTTATTTGTTTCTATTCATTATGACCTTGACAAGTATGGACTAAAAACACATTTAAACTTGTTATAATATACTGCATTATGTATAAAAAGGGCTTTTTGCATTGCTTTGGAACTATGTTAAAATCACTAGAATAAAGTTTACCTCCAGGCAAATAAAAATATATATATATATATTTACCAATTGAACTGGTATACATATCTATCTGTACAGCAAATCTTGGATTGGACGTTGAGAAGCAGCACAGAAAGCCAATCAGCTGTGCTTCAGTGCTCATGCGCTTAGATGGAACATGCTGATGGGAGAAGAGAGAGTTATTCTTGACCTCAGTAGTGTGCTGCTTCTCTTTTTTACCATCCAGAGGCTGAGGGAGGGACAAGTTGTGATACTTAAAACGGAAGTAAACCCATCGATTTAACAGTTTAAAAAAAAAAGGCATGCCGGGAATGCTAACTGCACATTGGCTGTGCTCTCAACCAAACAGTCAAACCATCCAATGGCTGGTGTCATAATGGATCACATGTGCAGCACCGTGGCAGTTGAAGATTAAACAGAGGCAAAGATGGCAGCTTCCTTGGCTGAAAACGATAGGGGGGTTTTACTTCCACTTCAAAGGAGAAGTAGAGCAAAAGCTCATTTGATTGTACTTCTCCTATGGATCACAGGAGTGAAATTTGTTTTGCACTCCTATGACCCATTTTCAGCAGAGAGCGGGCTGGAGTCCGCACTCTGCTGACATCACCGATATTATTCCAGGCCACATCATCAGGACAATAAAGTCTGGATCCGCCATGTGCTTGGACTAACACCCGTATCAGCCTCTCAGCGAGCTGCTCCGACCCTGTTCCGGCCACTCTGACGCTCACTGGAGTGCTGAGCTGTGGAGGGGGCAGAGCAACTGGCTCAGGCTCTGAGCGGGTCGCTGAGAGGCTGAGACGGGTGTTCAGTCGAGGCACTGTGACTTACAGTCTGCACCCCTCTGCTCACGGAGCCCTGACACCAAGTGATCAGCGGTGTTCGATCGCTCGGGTCTCAGTGCAGAAGCGCCGGGGGACAGATGCAGCATCGGACCCATGCTGCATCCACCTAGGTAAGTATGAATCAGGAAAAAAAATTATTTCTTCTCTTTTAATTGCAATAGAGGAAAGTCAAGTCTGGAGGCTGGTTGTGATGTGTGACAGCTCTGTGTAAATCTCAAGAATAAATAGTGAGCAATACAAATCCTTTGGCAGATAAAACAGATAATTTTTATTTAATTTCCGTATGTACCTAATTACCTGGAGTTCAACTCTAAAAGCACCCTTCTGTAATCAATTTTCTTAAAAGCTGCTGCATATTAGTTACTTTTCAACTTTAAACAATTTGCTGGTGCAAATATCTGCGCCAGTCTATCCCTTAAACTTAGTGATTTCAAAATGGGCGGAGCCTGTGACCTCAACGCATATGATTGGGAAGCAGAGAGCAAGCCGCTGGCGACACAGGGCCAATCTGCGGATGTTTTAGTGATCCATGGGAGAATTCACCCCAACCACAGAAGCGAATCACAGTGTGCACCAGGAATAGTGCATCTGTAAATGTGAGTTTTATACTGTTGATTTTATTTAAGAAAGTGTTTTTTATACGGTAAACACTATTCAGTTCTTTTCTTACCCTTATGATACCTGTATATGAGGAATACCATTTAAGGGATCAGGCCCTTATACAGACAGAGGAATGGCAGTTTGCTGGATTGATACCCCTAAGGGGAAGGCATTACTGGACCCATTTGTGGGTCTCCCTGGGAGGTGAGTGCATAGTGTGATCGGTGGAGTGCAATTTGGTGTACAGAGCAGTTTTTTATTACCTGGACTGTCACTATTGGATATGTAGACACTAGCACAATGTATATAGAAAAGAGCACTAATTGAATGAAATTTATGAATCGCCATATCAAGCCAACTACTTGTATCAACTGTTATTAATTTATGGATATATGTTTATTTTATTGTTCTTTTTGTGCACATAGAAACATTTTTTGGAGATCCCTATATGGGCTATCACAGAGATTTCATTGGTTTTCTGTCATGGTTATGCAATAGAGTGGTCTGCTTACCTGTCTCCATGTGTTCATCTCTAGAGACCAGCCGACCATCATCTGACTGCTTTTATAATCCCTCCTCTGGCAGGGCTCCACCCTAGCTCCTATCAGAGGGCTCTATATTAACCTGTGCACTGCAGGCCAACCCTGCTGATCAACCTTTGTGTGTTTGGCTTTCTGTTACCTGCCGTGTGCGATTCAGTTGTTCTGTTACCGACTTTGGCGTGTCCCTGACCATCCCTGTTTGCCTGTGACCCTGACCTTCTGGCGTGTCCCTGACTATCCCTGGTTGCCTGTGACCCTGAACCTTGGTGTGTACCTTGTTGTCCTTTTCTGCTTGTGGCCCTGATCTTGGCTTATCCCTCACTATCCCTGTCCTGCTGTTGCCTACCGTGGGTGTGAGCTGGGGGACCCTGGGGGTCGCGACCCGGAGCCAGTTGCAGCCCAGTCCATCCTCACCACTAGAGGCTCTGGTGAACACCAGCTGGCTCTTAGACTCCGCGCCCCAGGGAATCTTACTCTCTAACCCCGGTGGTATCCGTCTTGGTGTCCAGCAGCCTTGTCTTCCGAATCACCTTGACTTCCGTCCGCTGCAGTCATCCATAGGGTCCACTACCTTGCGGTGCACTCCTGATCCCTACGGTGTGCATCTGTCACCTAGCCTCAGGGTGACCTGACATTTTCACATATTTAATTATACACTTAAGCCTTGTACACATGGTCAGATTATTGGATGATTTTTTGTCAGTTTTTTGCTTGATTCTAGTCTCAAATCGAAAGTGAAGAGGGTACTCAACATGAGAAAATATTCTGACGACAGAATTCAACGTCAGAAATGACGTAATGTGTTGAAATGTTTTGTATGTGTTCTTTCACTTCTGAGCATGCCTAGTCTTGCTCTTCAGATTTTTTTTGTCAGAAAACCGTACTAATGAAAGGAAAATGTTGTGGTCACATCAGACAAAAATTTACAAGCCTGCACATCCAGTTTTTGTCTGCCAAAAATTCGTAATCGGCTGTCAAAATCAGCATACTAACAATCAGAAAATCGGCAGATCATTCATCAGGCAAAGTTTATCTTCAGATTTTCTGACCGTGTGTATGGGCCTTTACTATTTGAAAACCCAGCAGGGAATAGCTGGGTGAGGTAGCACACAATATTTTGTTATTTTGCTTATTCATGTGGGAACACATTCAGTGTTCAGCAGCACCTCTTTTTTTTCTCATCGAGTTTACACTTTCACACATGTTTACATTATATTGCACATAGTAGCACATACGTTACCTATATCTATTATCAAACTGGGCATTCACAAAACCCAAGCTGTTAACCGGTTCCCGACCGGCGCACGACGATATACGTCGGCAGAATGGCACGGACAGGCAGGAGGGCGTATATATAAGTCCCTCCTTAATGCCGTCCGTGCCATCGGGAGTGCGCCGGGAGCGGCGCGCTCCCACACCGGTCGGGATCCCCGTGAGGCCGGTCCCGCTGACTCGATCGCCACGGGGACACCCGCGATTGTCTCACGGGAAGGCAGAACGGGGAGATGCGGAAATAGACAGCATCTCCCCGTTCTGCCTAGCAACTAGTGACGCTGATCTCTGCTCCCTGTGATTTGAGCAGAGATCAGCATTCACTAGCTGACAGCCACGCCCCCCCACAGTAAGAAACACACCCTAGGCATACTTAACCCCTACACTGCCACCCCCTGGTCAACCCCTTCACTGCAGTGTCATTTATACAGGAATCAATGCATTTAAATAGCATTGATTGCTGTATAAATGACAATGGTCCCAAAAATGTGTCAAAAATGTCCAATGTGTCCGCCATAATGTCGCAGTCACAATAAAAATCGCTGATCGCCGCCATTGCTAATAAAAAAAAATTATTAATAAAAATGCTATAAAACTATCCCCTATCTAGTAAACGCTATAACTTCTGCGCAAACCAATCAATAATCGCTTATTGCGATTTTTTTTTACCAAAAATATGTAGAAGAATATGTATCGGCCTAAACTGAGGAAAAAAAAGTTTTTTTATATATTTTTGGGGGATATTTATTATAGAAAAAAATAAAAAATAATGCGTTTTTTTTTCAAAATTGTCGCTCTTTTTTGTTTATAGCGCAAAAAATAAAAACCGCAGGGGCGAACAAATACCACCAAAAGAAAGCTCTATTTGTGGGAAAAAAAGGACATCAATTTTGTTTGGGAGCCACGTCGCACGACCGCGCAATTGTCAGTTAAAGCGACGCAGTGGCGAATCCCAAAAAGGGGCCTGGTCCTTTGGCTGCAAATTGGTCCAGTCTGAAAGTGGTTAATATTTACAGCCTGTATTTTAGACACATTGGGATAAATTCACTAAGGGCCCTTCCACACTGGACACAATTGGATGCAGTTGGTGGCATTTTGAATTGCACGCCAACTGCATAGACAGCCCAAAATCAAAGTAGACTTATGGGCATAGTTCACATCATTGAAGTGCAGTTCAGTGCAGTTAAAACAGTAGAGCATGCTTAATTTTTACACACTGCAAATGCAGGTAACAAGCTACAAGCACTCTAGAAACGTGCTTCAAATTCACCGTACCATGCCCCTTTAACCCAAAAAACCCAAGCCCAAAAATGTATAGAAAAATGCACTGCAAACGCAGCACAAAAACGCACGTCAAGCACATGTCAAGCTTGCTTCAAATTTATGTAAACATGCAGTTATGTGCAGTTTCTGGTGTGAATTCTAATAGTTAAATAATGATTAAAATAATGCACTAAAATAATGCACATGAAAACAAATGTGCAAATGTTCAATTCACTAAGAATTGTGTGATAAATAACTACTGCAGTAAAGTTTAGATAATGCGGTAATTACCACATATTTTCACGCTGTAATTTATCGCATTAACCTGGTTTCTAAGGAGTGGGGCGGAAAGCCAGCCGCTGCGTCCTTAACAACAGATGACTCATCAGCTGTCAGCGGGTTGCCTGCAGTGGTTACAGACATAATGATGGAAGGCCGCAAGAGCTGTGGAGAGCAAAGTCTTTGATGTATTACAAGCCTGGATTTGTTTCTAAAGAACTTTAGAATGGACTTTCTAGTGAACTTTTAGCCAAAGACTGAAACACCTTCTCAGTGACAGAAATTTGGGAGGGGTTGCATGCAAGGAAAATTAATGTTTAGTATGAGTTTTCTTAGTAATGAAGTGATTTTCTGTGTGGAGCCTGTCAGAAAAAAAAAAAATCAAGGGCGGAATGTGTTGCATTTGTTAAACAATATGATTTTTTTTTATATTAATCAGACATAACATTACATGGGACAATCTGTTTAGTAGTTGGTCATAAAAACAGAAATCAGATTACTGTTAAGTTTGGCTTGAGTGGATACTTCCAAATGCTGTTGGATACAATGGGGACATAGATATCATTGTTCTATTCAGCTGACAGTTTGAGCGGTATATTGTCTCTATAGCTACAGTAAACAGGCAATATATAACCTATGGCATGTATGATAGCAGAGTGCCATCTTTAGGTAGAATTTGAGAGTGCATCTCTAATTGAATGACAGAGATGTCTTTCTGTTAGTCGGTTGTTATGGTAAACAACCTGAGCTATATAAAGGGTGCCAGGCATAAGCTGGACGGGACTTCATCATGCATTAGAAACAAGGACAGTCTGTAAGACCAGAAGACTTGCCTCATGCCTTAAGACCAGAGGAAGGACAATCTGTAATCAGCGGGGAAGGTACCTAAAGGTATCCTAAAGAAGAAGCCTGGATCCTACTTGTTAATGGAGATCACAAACACACAGTAAACAGAGTTAAGTAACTTTTAACTTTCTACAGATACAGACCATAGTTTCTGTTTATTTGCTAGGCATCTTGCTATAGATATCTGTTAGTCTTGATTTGTATTCCTAATATTGTAATAGTTTTGTATGTACAGAATTTTTGTTCAGTAAAAGCACATTTACACACTGCAGAGGTCTCAGCTTCCTTGCTTATACCACAAAGTAACCTTGCTAGATAGACGCAAGCAAAACAGTGTCCCCCACATGGATTCTTGCAAACTACAAACGGGACTTCTTATGGCTTTCTTTCAACAATGGCTTTCTTCTGCCACTCTTCCATAAAGGCCAGATTTGTGGAGTGCACGACTAATAGTTGTCCTGTGGAGAGATTCTCCCATATGATCTGTGGATCTTTGAAGCTCCTCCAGAGTTACCCTTGGCTGCTTCTCTGATTAATGCTCTCCTTGCCCGGCCTGTCAGGTTAGGTGGACAGCCATGTCTTGGTAGGTTTGCAGTTGTGCCATACTCCTTCCATTTTCAGATGATGGAGTGAACAGTGCTCTGTGAAATGTTCAAAGCTTGGAAATTTTTTTTATAACCTAACCCTGGTTGAAACTTCTCCACAACTTTATCCATGACCTATCCGGTGTCTTCCTTGGCCTTTATGATGCCGATTGTTCACTAAGGTTCTCTAACAAACCCATGAAGGCTTCACAGAACAGCTGTTATTATACTGAGAATAAATTACACACAGGTGGACTCTATTTACTAATTGGGTGACTTCTGAAGGCAATTGGTTCCACTAGGTTTTAGTTAGGGGTATCTGAGTAAAGGGGGCTGAATACAAATGCATGCAACACTTTTCAGATTATTTATTTGTATAAAAGATTGAAAACCATTTATAATTTTCCTTCCACTTCACAATTATGTGCCACTTTGTGTTGGTCTATCACATGAAATCCCAATAAAATACATTTACATTTTTCGTTATAACATGACAAAATGTGGAAAATTTCAAGGGGTTTGAATAATTTTTCAAAGCACTGTGTGTGTGTGTGTGTGTGTGTATTTATATATATATTATATATATATATATATATATATATATATTATATATATATACATATACATACACACACACACACATTTTGGCTTGTATTTCTATTTTAAAGTGAATGTGTTGTTCTACAAGGTAAGGGTTGACAAATACTTTAAAGGTAAAAATACTTTATTTAGTTACTATGGTTATACTGTGTATGGCATGACAATTAGTAAATCAGTCAAATCAGAAAAAGTAAAAATACTGAAATTTCTAATTACTGGCACCCAACCTATTTTTCTCACCTTCATGCACCAAAGGACTACATTGATTAAAATGTCAACCTTTCACACTACTTAGGGGGTCATGCCACACCATTGCAAGAGGAGGACTGCTACATAACAAAGCTGGAAAAAACTAAGTTTAATAAATCAAACTAAAATTTAAAAAGATGTTTAACCTTTGCTTTAAGGCTGCATTCACACCTGAGCGTTTTGTCGCCCTAATCCGCCGTAAGCCTGAAGCTACAAAACGCTCGAGGGGAAAAAATACATTATTCTCTATGGAGATCGTTCACATCTCCACTCCAAAACGCCTGAAGCCGAACGCCTGAAGCTCAAACAAGTTCCGGACCCTTTTTTGTCGCGCGAATCGGGCAGATTTGGGCGTTCGTGCCCCCATAGAAACTAATGGAAACGCTCGATTCAAGCGAATAGCGCGACAACGAGCGTTTCTACGGGCGTTTTGTCGCTGCATCTGCTCGAGTGAAGTAAATTTTTACATGAAGGAAATGACATAACATAACAGGAAGTGCACAGATAACCATTTTAGCAGACATACAGACCAGCAATATGGAGGATGAAGATACTGTATGCCTGCTGGATCAAGAGAGATTTATTGGAATGGTCAAGGAGCACCCCTGTCTCTATGATACCAGAGATCCCACGTATAAGCTCAGAGCGAGCAAGAGGAGGGCATGGACCCAGATTGCCATGAAAGTTTTCTCAAACTGGGCAGACCTAACTGGCCATGTTAAGGATGTAAAAGGTAAGACAAACCCCTGCAAACATTAGTACATTATAGAAAAACAGTACCACTTCACACCTGGGGCCAATTATGACATTTCTCTCCTACATGTAAAATCCATAATTTCTTGGCTAGAAAATGACATAGAACCCCCAAATATTATATATGATTTTTTAGAAAAGACCCTAGAGAATACAATGTCGGTCGTTGCAACTTTTTATATTGCACGGTATTTTCGCAGCAATTATTCAAATACGTTTTTTTTCATGCTTAAAAAAAAAAAAAAAAGTAAAGTTATCACAATTTTGTTGCATAATGTCAAAGATGAAGATACGGCGAGTAAATAGATACCCAACATATGAAAAAGTCATGCAAGCCGCATCTTTGGAGCGCTAAGCGCCCCTTCCCATTAAAAAAAATGTGGCAGCGCTCCAAACCCGCCTGCAAAGAGCCTCTGCAGCGGCGATTTGCGTGCCTTTCTAACCCTTTTTTTTTTTTTTTTTCGGCCGCTAGCGGGGCATTTTTAACCCCGCTAGCGGCCGAAAAAAGGGTTAAAACAAGCTGCCCCATTGATTTTAATTGGTAGGAGCAGTGAATAAACCGCTCCTTCACCGCTCAAAAGATGCTGCTAGCAGGACTTTTTCTTACCGTCCTGCTAGCGCAAAGGAGTCGCTTTTGTCAGGCGCTATACAGGCGACTGAAAAACGCCTCAGTGTGAAAGGGGCCTATGCATAGGACTAAAGTATAGTCAGCATGTCACAAATACATGATGGCACACTCTGACCCCTAGTGTATATTGTATGGATACTGCACACAAAGATAAATATATATTTAAAAAAAAAACACGGAACTTCTTCACAATAAATCAAGCAATTTTATTAATTATTCACCTAGCATAGTATACGGTTTTATTATTATGACAAAGAAATAATTTATTGAATTGCCTCAAGCTGCCATGGGACCTGTCCTGCTGGAGACATGAAGTAGGATGCAAATTGATCCCTGACATGTGTCCCTTGTCTGTTTCCACGCACACCGGTCCAATGCGCTCTTTCCATACTCTCAAGTACTGGCTCCTCAAAATCATATCCATCCCGCTGCCTTACAAAATTATGCAATGCACATGAAGCCTTTACAGCAGAGACTGCATTTTGCATATTCAGAACAATCGGAGTGTGCAGTACCCGCCATTTATTTGACAATATGCCAAATGCACATTCTACCACACGACGTGCTCGTGTTAGACGGTAATTGAACACACTCCTCTGTTCATTTAGATTGTGCCCTGAGTAAGGCCGTAGTAGATGCTCACTCAGAGCAAAGGCCTCATCTCCAACAAACACACTGGGTAGGGGAGGGCCATTTGTGCCCGGGAGTGGCCTGCTTGCCGGAAGGTCCAGACAATCGGTACGTAGGAGGTGTCCAAATGAGGAATTGTTAAAAATAGCCGAGTCAGCGCTGCTGCCATACGAACCAATGTCAATGTACCGGAAGCAATAATTGGCATCCGCAACCGCCATCAAAACAAAAGAAAAATATTTTTTATAGTTGAAGTATTGGCTTCCGCTTCCCATGGGCTTAATGATCCTGATATGTTTCCCATCGATTGCTCCGACACAATTAGGGAAATTGCAGCGTTGCAGGAAAACCTCTGATATCTGTGACCACTCTTCTGATGTCGGTTTTTTCAACACGATATCCTTCAAAATCTCCCAAATTGCAGAGCAGGTGTCACGGACTATATAACTAGCTGTTGATTTCCCTATCCGAAAGCTATAGTGCAGACTTGATATAGATTGTCCAGTTGCTAGGTACCTACAAAGAAATAAATATATATATTTTAATTTGTGTTTTGACAGTTAAAATGCTAAAACTGAAGTGGAAAAGCTTACGGGATGCCTACACACGACATGTACGCCTGACCAGGGAATGTAGGAGTGGATCTGCAGCATGTGCTCCAAGAGAGTACATGTTTGCTAGAGAACTGGAGTTCCTTCGGCCATTGGTGGCTTTGGGGCGGTAAGCTTTCATCTGTACGAATGTCATTAACAAATGTAAAGAGAAAGTTCTAATAATTAATTTCTATTTTCAGTACTGAAAACAGCTGGGAGGACAGCTCCCAAAATAATTTGGACCCACAAGCAAGCCAGGCATCAGGCGGTGAACAAGAAGGACAAGATCCGGAGAGCCAGTTGTCTACTCCGGCACGCTCTACAGCAACAACACCTGTGGGAGACCGTGACGAGGAGTCCACACCACCTATTCCTGTTCGTGTGCCAGCCAGAGGAACAAGAAGGAGGGCTCCGGAACCGGATTTTAATAGAATGCTCGACATTATGGCCGGTATGTCGGACAGGATGACCAGCAATAGGTCCCATGTACAAGTGTCTGCTCGGTGTCTGGAAGGTCTGATGGAGAAGGTTCCATCAGAGCTCCAGGCAGACAT
>JAQSEC010004529.1:0-11333 GCA_028564925.1 Lithobates sylvaticus
TAACGGAGTTCTGGGGGTTAATTGTACAGGTCTTTTACTTTGGCATCAGTTTGGCTGGGCTGTACTGAAGTTCTGCCTGGTCATAGGTGCAGTGAGGCACCTGTGACAGGCTGAGAACCAAGCCTGGTTGGACGTGTTAGGTACCAATCTTTCTCTGAGCCAATCAGTGGGGGCGTCTGGCCCCGCTGTGTAGTCTGGGAAGGGGTATTTAAGATGCTGAAGTCACGTGCTCAGGGTTCGGCTTGCTCTTTTGATTCCTGGTTCCGGTCCGGACCAACCCAGCGAGGGGTCCCGGACCCAGGAGTGTCTGCCGTCCCCGTAAGCATGGTCACTCTGACCAGCCCCAGAGGCCCTCATGGTCTGGGGTGGGGACCTGTCCGTTCCCGAGCCTCGGAACTGGCTAGTTCGAGGCCCAGTAACTGAAGGAGGATTCAGAGGTGTCCCGGTGTGCTCTCGGCATTGGAGAGACATAGCAACTTGTACAAAGACCAGGGGAGGACTCTTCAGAGGAGGGCCAAGAAGCTGGCCGCTCGGTAAGAGCCTGGGAGTGGAAGTTGTATGGACACTAGTGAATCCGCATTTCTTAAGGTATAGCCAAGGTGGCTGAAAGATCCAGGTACCGTGGGAAAAGTTCCCATTTTACCTTCAGTTACAACCTATTCTGTGGCAGAGACTTTGCAAATTTTCGAGTCACTTGTTGGTTGCTAAATCCACAGTTAGAGGTTTACCTAGCAGTGAAGCACCCAGTTGCAAGTGGCTACTCTCTGGGCTATTTAAGAGACATTCAGTTGATGTCAGCAGTTTCTGAAGTGCCTGAGTTTTATCACCCAAGCCCTCTATTCCCAATTGAGAGACTGTGTTATAGTTGGATGTTACCCCTGCAAATAAAAATCCTTAAAAGGACTTTGTGTGTCAGCATCTGAAGTTACTGGGTACTAACCCTGGGAACCCCTAGACAACGAACGACAAGCTAGAAGGAGGAGGTAATTGGTAAGCCCATAAAAAAACAGCAGCTCTTTCGGGGGTCAGTGCTACACGTGTGGGCTCGCAGTCCGGGATTTACCGTTACCTCACAAGCTAATGGAATAGAGGGTGAAGTGTTTTTTGAACTGCGCCATCAGCGCTATCTTAACTCAGGCAGAGACTTTCACTGAGGTGCGTAAGCGTGGGAGAAGCCCTTGCCGAAAAGCCAGCAGAGATACGCAGCCCAAGCAACCAGTGGGAGGAGTCTGCGCTGTTCTTTTTCCTGCACAAGGCACCGCGTGAGAGTGTGTTGCAGAAGGAGAAAGAAGCTGGTTCAGTTTTCTACAGTGTTGGAAAAAAGTAAAATTTCCCAGAGAATGTACCATGTTCCGGGTGTGCAGTCTGTACCAGGACACAGGATGCCTACCGCGAGGGGTCCGACAGGCATAAAGATACCCGGCACCGTGCTTACAGACACGGGCATTCGCCTGCTGCCGCAGGGGCGGTTTGTGCTATACACCGCAGGAGACATTGAGGCCCTTGCATGTTATGTGGGAAGTGTGGCGGCCTGATTGCCAGTCCCCGGCCGTTTGCAAGGTGTAGAAGATGCGGAGAGTACGTCTTCAAAGTGGAGCAACCCATCGAGTTACCTCTGGCATTTCATATGGACTGGGCCACCGGCATAGCAACTGAGGAGTCAATTGTTTATGCTCCAGCATTGTCCATCGGAGCCCGTACTGCAAGAAAGGATGTTGCCCCCTCCGAAGTTCAGGAGACTGCCCCGGAGGTCGTGGACACGACCCCAGCTGTGAGCATTGCCGCTGTAGTGCCTGTCTGCAAAGAGGGAGAGCAACCCAGCGCTCCCAGTCATCGCAGAGGCAGACCAAAAACGCCCAAATCTGCCCGATTTGCGCGACAAAAAAGGGTCCGGAACTTGTTTGAGCTTCAGGCGTAGGCCTTCAGGCGTTTTGGAGTGGAGATGTGAACCATCTCCATAGAGAATAATGTATTTTTTCCCCTCTAGCGTTTTGTAGCTTCAGGCTTCAAGCTACAAAACGCTCAGGTGTGAATGCAGCCTAACACTGGAGTTATGGTTGGCACATCTACAGTGATAAAGTTGTGATTTGCAGGCCGGATAAAGACAGTGCTGTGTACTACATGACCACTTTTGATGTACAGACGGGTAAAGACTTGGTTTTGCCTGATCCCCGTTTCTACTGGTGAACTGTTCCTGAGTCAAGCCTTTGAATATGCAAGGAGAGCTTCTCGTGGTCTTCCTTTCTTTGCATTTTCTTCTGAAACTACAGAACTGTGGGGTTAGATAGTCAGGTTAGTTGCTGGAAAAGCGTTGCGTTATTTTGGGGGGACAGCAAATTTACACTGTTATATAAGCTGTACACTCACTACTTTGCATTGTAGCAAAGTGTAATTTCTTCAGTGTTATCACATGAAAAGATAGAATAAAATATTTACAAAAATGTGAGAGGTGTACTTACTTTTGTGAGATACTGTATATTATAATGGTGATTTAACACTTTAGGATTAGATGATTTCATGCTACTGTGGGGAAGTGAATTTCTTCATCCTATATTTATTACGATTGATTACGCACATTTGCACATATGTTATTTGCATTCTGATTTTTATTAATATGGTTTTGTTTTTAATAGCGCAGCAGCCTTTATTTACAATTTATACAGAGAAATTCCCCTAGTGTTTTGGAACTTTTAAGGCACTTGAATTACAAAAATATATATGAGAAGTGCATAAAAACAGAATTTATTGGTACATCAACATATAATAAGAAGAGACATGGCATATTTATTTACAATTTAATATCTTTCATAGCATAATTTCTATTTGTATTGATGTATTAAATAGTCACAAATATGTAACCATGCGGAATTTGAAGAGCCACAGCAATTACTAACTCTCATTAAAGGTCTGTTTTTTGCCCTAGTGAAGCTTTTAGTTTTTCCAGATATGTTACAGGAATAAGCGGTGTGCTCTGTCATTAGCACCTAGCAGCAAAGTGTGAAGGGAGCACAGCAAAATGATCTTCAAGTATGATAATTTATGCATAAAGTGCAAATAATTAACCTATGCAAAAATCGCCAATGCGTTCTCAGCAACAACAGAGTGGAGGCCAGTAATACATTTACCAGTTCATACTTGACTGTTTTATCTTCGCTGACACTTTGAAACTCATTGACTCGGAATATATTATTTTAAGCTCAGTTCCTTCAAAAGTGCAGTATAATCACATATCTCACTTACATTATCCAGGTAGTGATTTTTTGAGAGCACAATGCAATTGACTTTGCAAAATGTTAGAAACAAATCAAGCTCAGGTGATAAATGGACTAGATAAAGGTATACATTATTACTAATGATTAATGCTAGTGGGTAGGTTAGTGGATGAGAAAAATTTAGCAGGTTAAAGGATGCACACAGTATCTCAGCATGCTTATTACTTGGCATTGTAGCATTTTACAATGTCAAATGTGTTTCTCTAGGGTTGCCTTTGAGAAAACACAAAGTGCTGAGTAGTTTAAATATCAAGGTATGTGGTTCAATCATGTTCAGCATGTTAGGTTCCATGCACACTCGACTTAAAAAAACGTTGATTCTACAGGCGTTTGCCGTTTTTTTCACCTGCCTCTAGAAGCACTTCTATTGTGTTCTATGGGGTTGATTTACCAAAGGAAAATAGACTGTGCACTTTGCAAAGTGCAGTTGCACTCGGCAAGAGCAGCTGCCCCAAAGCTTAGTAAATAAGAAAAAGCTCTGCTGAATTCCATCATCCAATCATATGCAAGCAAAAAGGCTGTTTTTTTTTATTTTCCTTGCATGGGAATTGGGTATTCTTTGCAAAGTTAAGTGTAGCGCTGGCTCCTGACGAGCAGGCGCTATTGTTTTTTCAAATTTAAGTTGCCTGAAGCCACAGTTGGGCTTCAGGCTAATTTCTCTAAATTACTGGTTTCTGTACCAGTCCAGCTGGGTTGCACTGGGTTCTCCTTGATCGTAGGTGTCGCTGTCACCGCCGGCAAGTGTAGAAGCAAAGTCTAGCTGGATATATTGAATGCCATTTATCTCTCGGAACCAGCCCAGTGGGAGTGTTTTCCTGCTGTGCATGCATGGTATTTAAGGTACCGACGCCATGTTGGCGGGGGATTTTTTTTCTGTCTTTTTGGTTCTGGTGGTCCCCCTGACCCAGTCCCATGGCCCTCCTGGCCTGGGGTGCGGGACTATGCATCCTGTGTCTCGGGGCTGGCTGGTCTGAGGCAACGCAACTGAGAGGATAGGCCCAAGCGGATCTTGGAGCCTATTGATCCAGGGATGGTCCGGTGCCGTCTCATCTGAAGGGAGAAGCCCAGCAACTGGAGGATCCAGGGGAGGACTCTTTCAGGAGAAGACCGTGTGCAAGGCTGGTTTCTCTGGAGGAGCCTGGAGACTTAATTGAAGGACGCAACCCGGATCACATTACCTACAGTACCGCCGGTTCGGCTGAAAGAGACTGGTATTGTATAGAATTATTCTTCAATCTCTCAGTGACGCTAAAGTTTAAATTCACACGTCTGTGGCAGAGACTGTGTTAAATACCCCACCAGCTGCTAGGTCCAGTGAGAGGGACTTATCCGGTGGTGGCTGGATCTAGCGAGAGGAACTATTGTCTTCTGGATCTTAAAAGAGAACTAATAAGAAATAAATAACCCAAAAGAGGATTCAGTGTCAGTTTCAACATTCTTTGGGCCACTTTCCACGGATCCCCAAGACGAAGCTACAAGCAGGTGAGGTAACGATAAGCCCAAATTAAACCAGCAGCTCATTCGGGGGTTAGTGCTACATAAGCTTTACCTCTGGAGCAACTGCACTTGCAGAGTGCAATTGCACTTTGAAAAGTGCACAGTCTATTTGCCTTTAGTAAATCAACCACTATGTGTCTTTGCACATTATGACTACTACAGGCGTTTTCTGTCAGGGACGTTCAGAGGTAGGAAAAAAAAAACCTTCTCTATCGCGTTTTCTGGAGAAGTTTAGGAGCTGTAAAAATGTCAGTCTCTCCTAAACTCCTCTTATCTCTTCTGAACGTCAAGTTTCAACATTTTTTAGTAAAAAAAAGGTGTGTTGTCACCAGTGCCGATCCTGCCCTCCCTGGGGCCCTAAGCAAAATTATGCTAAGGGCCCCTCTACTTGACCCGTGATGCCGTGAGCTATGTAAACCATTTGCCATTGCCACACAGTCACACCTGACACTTGCTCCCAAAACAATCCTCCCTCCTTTAAACAAAACAGTCAAAGAATAAGTACAACAATATAGAACAGAATGAGGTCCCCAGAGCGCCCCCCTTACATCAGGGTCCTCAGAGAGCCCCTCCTTACACCAAGGTCCCCAGAGAGCCCCCCTTACGCAAGGGTCCCCCTTAAATCAGTGTCCTTAGAGAGTCTCCCCTACATCATGGTCCCCAGAGAGCCTCCCCCTACATTAGGGTCCCCAGAGAGCCTCCCCCTACATTAGGGTCCCCAGAGAGCTCCCCCTACATTAGGGTCCCCAGAGAGCCTCCCCCTACATTAGGGTCCCCAGAGAGCCTCCCCTTACATCAGGATCCCCAGAGAGCCTCCCCTTACATCAGGGTCCCCAGAGAGCCCCCCTTAAATCAGTGCCCTCAGAGAGTCTCCCCCTACATTAGGTTTCCCAGAGAGCATCCCCTTACATCAGGGTCCCCAGAGAGCCTCCCCTTACATCAGGGTCCCCAGAAAGCCCCCCCTTACATCAGTGTCCCCAGAGAGCCCCCCTTACATCAGGGTCCCCAGTGAGCCTCCCTACTTGCATCAGGGTCCCCAGAGGGTATCCCCTTACACCAGGGTCCCAGAGAGCCTCCCCTTACACCAGGCTCCCCAGAGAGCCTCCCCTTACACCAGGCTCCCCAGAGAGCCTCCCCTTACACCAGGCTCCCCAGAGAGCCTCCCCTTACACTAGGCTCCCCAGAGAGCCCCTCCTTACATCAGGGTCCTCAGAGAGCCCCTTCTTACATCAGGGTCCCCAGCGAGCCCCCCCCTTACACCAGGGTCCCCAGAGAGCCCCCCCTTACACCAGGGTCCCCAGAAAGCCCCCTCTTACACCATGGTCCCAAGAGAGCCTCCCCTTACATTAGTGTCCCAAGAGAGCCTTCCCTCTTACATTAGTGTCCCCAGAGAGCTCCTCTTTACACAAGGTCCCCAGAGAGCACCTCCTTACACAGGGTCCCCAGAGAGCCACCCGTCTGACATTAGTGTCCCCAGGGGGCCCCCTCTTACATCAGTGTCCCCAGAGGGCCCCGTCCTTACATTAGTGTCCCCAGAGAGCCCCCCTCTTACATTAGTGTCCACAGAGGCCCCCTTCCTTACATTAGTGTCCCCAGAAAGCCCCCCCCCCTCTTACATTTGGGCCCCCAAACAGCTGACTCCCCCCCTTGCAGAGGTTCCCCTGTACCTGGCTGGTGGAGGTGGGAGGCGGCTATCGGCAGCTATATGGTGTCCACAGGCAGGGGGATCTCCCTTGGGCTAGTAGTTCTATCTCCGAATGTATACAGCGGAGAGGGGAGGGGCCTCTGACCCGGGCATCAGCAACAGTGTTCAAGCAGAGTGAAAGTGAAACCGATACCTGCCTGGGTCAGAGGCCCCTCCCTTCTCCTCTCCACTGTATACACTGAGAGTACTACAAACCCCAGGGAGATCCCGCCGCCCACTCAGGCACCATAGAGCTGCCGATCGCCACCTTCCACCTCCTCCACCTCTCCTCACTGCACTCTTAACGGCCAGCCAGAGGTGCAGGGGGGGGATGCTGGGTCTTGGGGGCCCCCCACAGTGGTGGGGCCCTAAGCAGCTTGCATAGTGTGCCTATAGGGCCGATCGGCTCTGGTTGTCACTGTACATCATTTCCTGGCTGCAGCAGGGGGGCGTGTAGTGCAAAAAAAAACGCCTATAAACGAAATGCTCTTAAACTCTCATAGACTCGCCTAAACTTTGTACAATATGCTTTCAATTTGCGTCTTTTATGCCATGTTTTATAAGCTAAAAACGTTAACGTTTTTTTCTGCTCCTAGTGTGCATGAAGCCTTAAATAATTAAATATCACTTTTTTTTTTTTACAGTATTCAGTTCCTGATGGGACGAAGTACATGTAGTACCATTATCCTAGCTAGGTGCCCTGTACTGCTACCTGTGATGTCAAACAGGGTGCCCCCTCTTGGCACATGGTCGCCCAACCTGCGGCTAGAAAGGAGATGTCTGCTTTACTAGCAAGCACTTGTCTCCAGCTCCCAGCACTTTCCCAAGGCAAGCACTGATACAGAAAATTGATCAATGCCCCCCGCTGGCAGAATAAAATACCACTGCGGGAGGCATTCCCCCTTCAACACTGACTGTGTTGATGGGGGAATCAAGCAATTTTCTTTCCTTCCACCTATGGTGGAAGGAAAGAAAATCAAGTAATCTATGGCCTGCTTTAGTTACACTTTTAGGTTGAAAAAACGTCATGGTCATTGTGTTCAACCAAAATTAAAAACCTTAGGCAGCTTTCACACTGCTGTGGACACAGTGCAGGCGCAGTGTAGGTGTACCCACGGTTTTCCATAGACTTTCTATTGTGGCTTGTATTTTTCCGGCGTGTTTTCTGAAAGTCCTGCATGCTGCATCTTAGGTACACTTTCAGAAAATGCCCAAAAAACATGTAACATATTTGAAAATCCATGGGAAACCGTGAGTAGCCTACATGAAAACTGTAGATACACTGCACTGCAGCCAAACCACGGCACGGCAGTGTGAAAGCACCCTTATACCCTCAGCACCCTAACCAGCAGGTGATGCAGATTCCTAGCTCAATTATTTCAGGGGAAGAAAAAAGGTTTTCAAACATGTCAGCAATCCTTCATCTTAGAAGCTGTATCATTTCTGTTATAGAGATTAGGAGGGTAATTTACTAAAGCAATATTGGATGTTCACTTTGCAAGGGAATTTTCACTTAGCTTAGTAAATGAGGTGAAGCTCTGCTGACTTCAACCATCCAATCGCATGTTTTCTACAATGTATATTTGCTTGCACATGATTGGGAGTTTTCAAAACATATTTATACCAGATAGATACTATATATAATAAATATACTGTATACAGTATATTCAAAAACATATTGATCCTGGAAAGCAGGGCTGTGATTGCATGCATTGACTATAATAGTTGCAGGTGCTGTCCACCCTTCTTTGATACTATATATATATATATATATATATATATATATATATATATATATATATATATATATATAAACGGTAATTCAAAAGAGACCCAGCCGACATTCTTTAAAGGTTTCTTCTTTAAATTCTTCCTGGAAAGGGAATGATTTCATATCCTTCCTGGTAGGATCTTATATAGGGTTGGGGTGGAGCTTATTTCGCAGCAGTTCGGGCTGGCTGATGGCAAGAGCAGAGCCAACCTAGAGTGATGAGATAAGAAGATACAGTATCTTACAAAAGTGAGTACACCCCTCACATTTTTGTAAATATTTTATTATATCTTTTCATGTGACAACACTGAAGGAATTACACTTTGCTACAATGTAAAGTAGTGAGTGTACAGTTTGTATAACAAGTGTAAATTTGCTGTCCCCTCAAAATAACTCAACACACAGCCATTAATGTCTAAACCGCTGGCAACAAAAGTGAGTACACCCCTAAGTGAAAATGTCCAAATTGGGCCCAAGTGTCAATATTTTGTGTGGCCACCATTATTTTCCAGCACTGCCTTAACCCTCTTGGGCATGGAGTTCACCAGAGCTTCACAGGTTGCCACTGGAGTCCTCTTCCACTCCTCCATGACGACATCACATAGCTGGTGGATTTTAGAGACCTTGCGCTCCTCCACCTTCCATTTGAGATGCCCCACAGATACTCAATAGGGTTTAGGTCTGGAGACATGCTTGGCCAGTCCATTAACTTTACCCTCAGCTTCTTTAGCAAGGCAGTGGTTGTCTTGGAGGTGTGTTTGGGGTCATTATGTTGGAATACTGAACTGTGGCCCAGTCTCCAAAGGGAGAGTGTGACAGACCTGGCTGGGACACAGGCTGTTGGAGGGGACTGAATGCGAGCCTATTACCTTGCGATTATGGGCCCTGGCATTTGGGGGAACAGTGCTCTTTGAGCTGCAAGCCTGGGACCCCTGAGCTGGTGGTACTAAACTCCAGCCACCTGTCTGTTGTGTTAATAAATATTGTATGGCTTGTAAGAGTATTTCACCTATTGTTGTGTGTGCTAATTAACCCTGCAATTGAATGATGGAGCCCAGTGTTGATTAAGATAATTAGCTCATGCTAATTAGGTTAGGCTTGAGTCATCTGTCAACTGTATATAAGTGTGACATGTCAAATAAAGATTCATTCCTGATGTACCCTACACTGGTGTTGTCTGGTGACTGGGTGGGCTAAGGGGTCTTGGATTATATGGTACCGGACGGAGGAAGCATTTACGGCAGACATCTTGGGTACGAGGTCCGTCACAGAGAGGATCATGCTCTGCTTCAGTATCTCACAGTACACGGATGTCAAACTGGGAGCAGCAGCTAAGTTCATGCAGCCGCTGTATCCCAACTGACATAAATGGGACTGCCTGCACATGGATGCACAGGACACCTGTGCATCCCCTGCAGGTAAACACGGCCTTTCACACAGATATATGCTTACATATGCACATGTGAACGAGGCCTAAAGATACCTTCAAATCCCTGTCTGTGGTAAGATGAACTGACAAAAAAAATGTTATGCCAGATAGACATATATATTTTGAAATACTATACAGGTTGTGCTAGTTGAAAACCTTACCTGTTTTTATTCCAGGCATCTCATTGGTGACATTGGTTGTTCCTGTTGCAATTGGAATGTGTGTTAACTATAAGTGGCCAAAGGTAGCAAAGAAAATTCTAAAGGTATGTTAAGAAAGACTGCAAAGTAAAGTTAGCAATGATGCATGTCAAAGCCTATACCATCGATTTAGATTCACTTTTTCAAATAGTATGGAACAAAAGCAAATGTGTTTTAGTAACAAATTTTAAAAAATCACTAGTAATTTCTGTGTTTCCAAAAACAATCAGGTAAATTCATAAAGGCACTCTTTAGAATTCCGACTTGCCTCCACCTGACAAATTCCAGTGCAGGCGACATATTTGTGTACCTGTTATAGACAGGGGGCAAGCACCACATGTGGAGATGTACTGAAGCGGAAGTGTCCATATGGACCCTCCACCCTCGGTGCAGCTGTGCTTACTCCCCTACACTGCATCTGTCAACAGCGCAACAGAAGGGGGTTTGCCTCCTGGAGGGCATGCCTGATGGTGAATTACAGACAATAGTTTCCCATCAGGTTAGCTCCCCTTGTGATTGACAGCAGGCAGTAGGCAAAAATACCTTTCTGCTACACTGCATACAGGGACAGGAACTCTAGCTGTCTCTGCACGCCAAGTTACAGTTGGTCTTAATTACCTCCAGTTTCACTCTCTATGAATTAAATGTAACTATTTTTGAATCTGGTGCATTAATAATGTTTGTAAATGTTTGTAAGTGTGGCTCTATTAAGAACTACCTGAATCTGCTTTTTTAATCTGGTGCAGGCAGTTTTAAAGGGTCATAGCACCAGAAAACTGTCAGAAGTGCTTTATTGAATTACTTCAAATTCGATTGTATGCCACGTTCACATGATAAACTGCACAGTTTGTCTAGTGCTGAGTTTCCAGGTAGGAGGAGATTTCCACTACAGCCTGTATACACGCCCACATGTGTGATGTGCAAATTACTATAGCTATATGTCGCTCCTTTAAGACGTCATAGCAGGCGCGTGCGCCCCCCACTAAGTAGGAAAACTGATCGTCTCCTCCCCCAGTCAGTCCCATCCCCCCTACAGTTAGAACACACCTAGAGAACACAGTAAACCCCTTGATTGCCCCTACCTCCTAGTGTTAACCCCTTCCCTGCCAGTGACATTTAAATAGTAATCAGTGGCTATTTTTAGCTCTGATCGCTGTATATATGTCATTGGTCACAAAATAGTGTCAAAAGTGTCCAATCTGTCCGCTGCAATGTCGCAGTCCTGATAAAAATCTCAGATCGCCACCATTGCTAGTAAAAAAATAAAAATAAGAAAAAAAATACCATAAATATATCCCCTATTTTGTAGACACAATATCTTTTGTGCAAACCAATCAATATACACTTATTGTGATTTTTTTTTTTTACCAAAAATATGTAGAAAAATATATCGACCTAAACTGATGAAGAAATTTGTTTTTTTTGGATATTTATTATAGCAAAAAGTACAAAATATTGTGTTTTTTTTTTTTTAAATGTC
>JAQSEC010003855.1:0-11396 GCA_028564925.1 Lithobates sylvaticus
GGTACACTAACGCGTTTTGGGGGCGCACCCCCTTCCTCAGAGCCTAGCACGGGGTACAGCTAACGCGTTTCGCTCTGAGGAATTGTTAGCTGTCCCCCGTGTTCTGTGCATGTCCATGCACTGTGTTTATGGCCTTTTGTCAGTTGCATTTTGTGAGTACCCACTTTTATATAAACATTTCTTATTATTAAATTATCTTTGGTAATGCCCTAGGTGTGTGCACCTTCCATTTCTGTTTTTCTTGACTGAACTGAAAAGCGAATGACAAAATTATCAGCAGATGCAGATATATAGGTAGCTGAATTTACATTTTAATATCCATTTTTCCTGTAAACTTTAAACTATATGTTGTCCTTTATGCATTCCAAGCCCCACTATTGTTTTTTTACATGAGATGGGGGGGGGGGCTAAAGATGTGGGAAAGAGCAAGAACTAGCTTGATGTTTAGAGGACAGTTTGAGGTTTGCAATTAGACTTCGGTTGTCTTCGGACCTTGTGTCATTTTGAAAAGCAGTTTTTGAGGATTTATGACTGAGGAATCTGATTGGTGTTAGTCACAAAAGTTATTATATCAAAAAAGTTTTCCCATTGTATTTCTGGCATTTTCATTGTCTGAACAAGGGCCCATAAGCCCAATCACGTGTTTGTTAGGACTCACTTTTTATGAAAAGAATGCCATGGCATAAAAAGAAGCATCCCCTACAGTACAACCTATAGTGGCTGATCATAAAGAGTTATCCCCCCCCCCCCCAGGCATGTAGCCTGTACAAATTCTGCTCTTTTTTTTTCACCTGCACCTTACCAGTAGGGATGTTCAAAATGGCTGACAGCCGGTTCTGCACTGAATTAGAGCAATCTTTTTTGCTCTGTAGTGCCACTTCTGTTAGTAGGTTAGACACTATAGAAGGTGTGCAGTCCTAGCATGTACTGGAAGGACTCCAGTTGTCATCTTGGAGAAGGACAGGTGACATGCTTTGTAAGCAGGAAGGCAGTGTGTGCAAAAGGGCACAGAATGTGTCTGGCAAGCATTTCTGTCAAAGCATAGTAGATTTAGAGAGCTGTATGTTAGGGAAAGTTCGGTGACTCG
Source organism: Lithobates sylvaticus (assembly GCA_028564925.1). NCBI lineage: Eukaryota > Metazoa > Chordata > Amphibia > Anura > Ranidae > Lithobates > Lithobates sylvaticus. The sequence goes on from JAQSEC010003855.1 coordinate 1,088, forward strand.
GGCGCCGCCCGAGGGCCCGGGGCCATTAGGGGCCCGGACTCGGTCACATGAGGGGCCACTTGAAATGGCTGTATTACATGCCGGCATACTGCTAGCGGCACGCGGCTCCCCGCCGGCCCCTTCTTCCCTCCTGTCCGTCCCAGGTGCTTCTACTGTATGTGTCGTGACGTCACCTGGGACGGACAGGAGGGAAGGAGGGGCCGGTGGGGAGCCGCGCGCTGTTAGCAGTATTCGCGGCATGTAATACAGCCGCTTCAACCTGCCGAGTCCGGGCCCCTAATGGAAGGAAAGAGTGGAGGGGCCGGCGGGGAGCATCAGCATCGGCAGCGGTGAGTCACGGGCCCCGGGTCCCCCCAGCGTCACACCCCAGCCCACAGTGTCACCCCCCAGCGTCACCCCCCCAGCGTCACCCCCCCAGCCCACAGTGTCACCCCCCCCCCCCCAGCGTCACCCCAGCCCACAGTGTCACCCCCCCCCCCCCCCAGCGTCACCCCAGCCCACAGTGTCACCCCCCCCAGCGTCACCCCAGCCCACAGTGTCACCCCACCCACCCCCCAGCGTCACCCCAGCCCACAGTGTCACCCCCCCCACCCCCCAGCCCACAGTGACACCCCCCAGCCCACAGTGACCCCCCACCCCCCAGCCCACAGTGTCACCCCCCAGCCCACAGTGTCACCCCCCCAGCCCACAGTGTCACCCCCCAGCCCACAGTGTCACCCCCCCCAGCCCACAGTGTCACCCCCCAGCCCACAGTGTCACCCCCCCCAGCCCACAGTGTCACCCCCCCCAGCCCACAGTGTCACCCCCCAGCCCACAGCCCCCAGTGTCACCCCCCCCAGCCCACAGTGTCACCCCCCAGCCCACAGTGTCACCCCCCCAGCCCACAGTGTCACCCCCCAGCCCACAGTGTCACCCCCCAGCCCCCAGTGTCACCCCCCAGCCCACAGTGTCACCCCCCCAGCCCACAGTGTCACCCCCCAGCCCACAGTGTCACCCCCCCAGCCCACAGTGTCACCCCCCCAGCCCACAGTGTCCCCCCCCAGCCCACAGTGTCACCCCCCAGCCCCCCCCCAGCCCACAGTGTCACCCCCCCCCAGCCCACAGTGTCACCCCCCCCCCCCAGCCCACAGTGTCACCCCCCCCAGCCCACAGTGTCACCCCCCAGCCCACAGTGTCACCCCCCCAGCCCACAGTGTCCCCTTGTGTGCATGTCCCCCCCTGTGTGTGCGCTCTCCCTCCAGTGTCCCCCTGTGTGCGTGTGCCCCCCTGTGTGTGCGCTCTCCCTCCAGTGTCCCCCCTGTGTGTGTGTGCCTCCCTGTGTGTGCGCTCTCCCTCCAGTGTCCCCCTGTGTGTGTGTGTGTGCCTCCCTGTGTGTGCGCTCTCCCTCCAGTGTCCCCCTGTGTGTGTGTGTGTGCCTCCCTGTGTGTGCGCTCTCCCTCCAGTGTCCCCCTGTGTGTGTGTGTCCCCCCCTGTGTGTGTGCGCTCTCCCTCCAGTGTCCCCCTGTGTGTGTGCCTCCCTGTGTGTGCGCGCTCTCCCTCCAGTGTCCCCCTGTGTGTGCGCTCTCCCTCCAGTGTCCCCCTGTGTGTGCGCTCTCCCTCCAGTGTCCCCCTGTGTGTGTGCCTCCCTGTGTGTGCGCGCTCTCCCTCCAGTGTCCCCCTGTGTGTGCGCTCTCCCTCCAGTGTCCCCCTGTGTGTGCGCTCTCCCTCCAGTGTCCCCCCTGTGTGTGTGTGTGTGCCCCCCTGTGTGTGCGCTCTCCCTCCAGTGCCCCCCTGTGTGTGTGTGCCCCCCTGTGTGTGCGCTCTCCCTCCAGTTTCCCCCTGTGTGTGTGCCCCCCTGTGTGTGTGCTCTCCCTCCAGTGTCCCCCTGTGTGTGTGCCTCCCTGTGTGTGCGCTCTCCCTCCAGTGTCCCCCTGTGTGCGTGTGCCCCCCTGTGTGTGCGCTCTCCCTCCAGTGTCCCCCTGTGTGTGTGTGCCCCCTGTGTGTGCGCTCTCCCTCCAGTGTCCCCCTGTGTGTGTGTGCCCCCCTGTGTGTGCGCTCTCCCTCCAGTGTCCCCCTGTGTGTGTGTGTGTCCCCTCCCCCTGTGTGTGCGCTCTCCCTCCAGTGTCCCCCTGTGTGTGTGCCTCCCTGTGTGTGCGCGCTCTCCCTCCAGTGTCCCCCTGTGTGTGCGCTCTCCCTCCAGTGTCCCCCTGTGTGTGCGCTCTCCCTCCAGTGTCCCCCTGTGTGTGTGTGTGTGCCCCCCTGTGTGTGCGCTCTCCCTCCAGTGCCCCCCTGTGTGTGTGTGCCCCCCTGTGTGTGCGCTCTCCCTCCAGTTTCCCCCTGTGTGTGTGCCCCCCTGTGTGTGTGCTCTCCCTCCAGTGTCCCCCTGTGTGTGTGCCTCCCTGTGTGTGCGCTCTCCCTCCAGTGTCCCCCCCTGTGTGTGTGTGCCCCCCTGTGTGTGCGCTCTCCCTCCAGTGTCCCCCTGTGTGTGTGCGCTCTCCCTCCAGTGTCCCCCTGTGTGTGTGCGCTCTCCCTCCAGTGTCCCATTGTGTGTGCGTGCCCCCCCCCCGCGTGTGCGCTCTCCCTCCAGTGTCCCCCTGTGTGTGCGTGCTCTCCCCCCCCCCGCGTGTGTGCGCTCTCCCTCCAGTGTCCCCCTGTGTGCTCTCCCCCGTGTGTGCGCTCTCCCCCTCCAGTGTCCCCCTGTGTGTGCGCTCTCCCTCCAGTGTCCCCCTGTGTGTGCGCTCTCCCTCCAGTGTCCCCCTGTGTGTGTGTGTCCCCCTGTGTGTGCGCTCTCCCTCCCCCCCCTGTGTGTGCGCTCTCCCTCCAGTGTCCCCCTGTGTGTGCGCTCTCCCTCCAGTGTCCCCCTGTGTGTGCGCTCTCCCTCCAGTGTCCCCCTGTGTGTGCGCTCTCCCTCCAGTGTCCCCCTGAGTGTGCGTGTCCCCCCCTGTGTGTGTGTGCTCTCCCTCCAGTGTCCCCCTGTGTGTGCGTGTCCCCGCCCCCCCCTCTGTGTGTGCGCTTGGTCCCCTTGAGTGTGGGGACCAAGGGGGGCCCCATGATCTTCTATTGCCCGGTGGGCCCCATGAGTTGTCAGTCCGACAACAAAATCCTTTGTCAGAAATTCTGATCGTGTGTACACAATTCCGACGCACAAAGTGCTACGCATGCTCGGAATCAAGCAGAAGAGCAGCACTGGCTATTGAACTTAATTTTTCTTGGCTCGTCATACGCGTTGTATGTCACTGCGTTTTTGACGTTCGGAATTTCCGACCAACTTTGTGTGACCGTGTGTATGCAAGACAAGTTTGAGCCAACATCCGTCTGAAAAAATCCCATGGATTTTGTTGTCGGAAAATCCTATCGTGTGTACATGGCATTACAACTATTGTCATGTTTTCATTGCAGGTTGGTTCTCAAATAGGGAGATTTCCTTTAAATTCCTGTACCTATGATCATCTCGTGTTTATATATAAAAGACATATACATGTTACTACTAAAGAGTTGGCACCTACTGGATAGTGTCATGCTATTCTTTTGACTGTTTAAAATAAATTGCTGGCATTAAATTTAATGATTTTTTTCCCCCATTCATTACAGTAAGTACATTGGGGATCAGTCAAGATCTGCAGCAGAAACTGGAAGATGTGATGGTGGAGAGGAGCTTACTGAATCTGGGAAAGGTGTTGGGTGAGGGTAAGCATTATAAACTGGCAGCATATTGGGAGAGTTAAACAAAAGGACATCTTAACCGCTTTAGAAAGTTTAGGCCTTATGTTGTCTCCATAGCTTTTAATTACGGTAGTCCTTGTTGCTGAATATGGACTTTCCCATCTTCATCATGTGCACAAAGGGTCTGATTTCTAAAAAAAGAAATATGAAGTAAAAGTGGAGCTCTTGCCTATTGAATGCCAGAAATAGCTGTTGACAGATAAAGATCATCCAAATCAAATGCTGAGCAGACACAGAGTAAAGCTGGCCAAACACCAATAGATTTGGAATAAATGTTTGTGTGAATATTTGTACAAAAATTTGCACAAAAATTCTGAATACATTCAATAGCTTGAGGAATGATGTTCGAAAGCACTTCAAAATGTAATTTGCTTTAACCTTCAATTTTGGAATGAACAGACTTTACTGAATGAAACATACATTGTTAGAAATGTGTTCAAGAAAAGTTCACACACGTGAAAAAACATTTTGTAGTGGCTTGATTGTCTAATTAGCGTACTACAACGTATCTACCTTAAAGTGGATGTAAACCCAATTTTTTTTTATTTTTTCTTGTTTGGCACAATATAGAGTATGGTATTTCAGATCAGCTGTGCCCAGTCTTGCCACAAAGAGTTAATCCAGCTCTGAGCAATCCTCATATTTTTTTTCAGTGAAATAAAACGGACAAACTGTGAAAACTTTGTCCGTTCTCCCCCCTTGCTGTGATTGACAGGTGATTTACATATCTCGTGCACTAGATTAAGACATGCATTATTTTTTAATTCCCACCCCACTCCTTTCTTCAGCAGCTCTGCAATTGGCTGTTTCACACCTCAGCATGATTTGGCATGCTGAAGTCATGTGGGGACTTTTCTGGGTTTTGACTGGATGTTAGTGATCATAGCAGAAGTTCAGTGTAAGAAATACACAGGAGAAAATGCATGTTGATAAGGGGAGTGTAGAGGTAGACGGGGAGTCTACTGACATCACAACTCCACCCCCTGAGCCCTGGAAAACAGACCCACCCACAAAATCTGCAGTTTTTCGGGTCTCATAGCAGACAGAGGGGAGACATTTGACAGATAAGTATACATGCAGGAGGCATGTATATCCTTCTAGATAACCAATATTGCAGTAGTTTCGAAAGGATGAGAGTGGGTTTACATCCACTTTAGTCTGGTCACACATAGTAAGCCGGTTGTGTACGGTAAAATGATCACATGTGATCATGATATTTGTAACTTGTAGGATTTGTCAAGACTGCAAATGCAGTTTCTGACTTTTCTTATTAAATGCTTAAAGCAGGCCTTCAGTCATTTTTTTCAACTTTCCATCTATTAAATCTTCTGCCCTTGTTGTTTTAACTTTGGATAGAAAATACCGTATACAGCACACTTCCTGTTTCTTGTCTGGTAAAAAGCCTAGGCTTATGACATCACGCACAGCTCTCTCTGTCACTCTCGTGAGAGTTTGCCAGGAAGAGAGGAGGAATGAGTCATAAGAGGGACAATGAGGGCTGCAAAGCTGGAGGTGTGCCTCTGTGTGTCTGTGTAAATCCATGAAGTGATACATTTTTGACTATTTGAAAAAAAAAAAAAAAACGCTTTTAAACATAAACGCAGCTAAACGCGACATGTAAATGTGGCAAAACGTACGTTTTTAGAACGTTGGTAAAAATCTGTCAAGTTAAATCATTCAACAGAGGTTTCAAAACGTCCCGTGTATAATAAGCCTTATAAATGGACTGTGACAATTTTTTTTTAGCATACTAAAATATTTATACTAAAGATTTGCATAATGTTGGGGTGTTTTAAAAAAAAAATGCCTAGCAATCTGGCCAGTGAAAGTGCTCTGTGAAAATTGGGCAAAAACAAATGTTATTAATAAAATGAACAGGATGTTTTTTTTTTTTTTTATAAAGCAGTGCATGTTACATTTAGCAAACATTCATTGCAGGTGAATCGGTCATTGGAAACTTTAATATATATGCCAGTGCAATCCACCTGTAGTAAATGCTTGTAAAATGTCCCATTCACTGTGCTGGCCGAATGTTTTTCATTGCTTTAAAATGGATATTACAACATTTGGCCACTAGATGGTACTAAGTAGCATAGGAATTTCCTATTATACAGTATTCTTTGTTTTAAATCAATAAAAAACTTTTGACCAGCACAAGAAATAGCCTAATACCAATACGGTAATTTTTGCCCCATTCATACAGAACAAATGTCTATGTAATTTCACTGGCTGAATTGCTATGCAGATTTTTTTATAAATAGACCTCTTTGTGTTATTTCTCAAAATATGACATATTCACTTTATCATTGTTGGAAGCAATGTTAATTTCTACATTCCTGGTAAAAATAGTATAATGATAACCAGTATAAATGTGGAAGGTTCATTGTACAGATTTTACCAGAAATTATACAGTGTTAAAAACTATTTATAAGGGCCCTGCCTACTATTCCAGATTACACTGCATGGGGCATATTTATAAAGTAGTGAATGGGATATTTTACAAGCATTTACTACAGGCAAATCACGCTGGTGTATGTGTTTTAATTGACAGCAATTTATTTACCTGCAAAAAAATGTTTGGTAAATGTGACACTTGCTGTTTTATAAATATGCCCCTATGTGTTCATCGTAAGAAAGTGCACGTACCTTACTCAAACCTAATGCTTGGGTAACAGTGAATCCAATGGGAATCTGTCACATATCAGATGTTTATACGTTATGTTGCGCTATTTCCTTAAAATAATAAACAATTTTTAAAATTGTCCTGTATACAGATAATCTGATTGTAGCTCTCCACTTTTTGTGATTGGATGGTTTTATTGAGGATTTTTATTTTATTTTTTTGCACTTAGGGCAGAGTTTGATATGGTTAAACACATCAGATGTTAGCTTTTCACTGTGACAATAAATACAAATACATAAATAATTAAGTAATCTGTGATTGTCGGCTTTTGGTTACTTTACACCCATGCTATTTACTTAAAAGAAATGTATTTTATCATTTTTAATTAAATATTTGCACAGAATGCATTTGCCAGAGTGCCAATGTTCTGGAATGAAAAGTCTAATTATATATTTACAAGTGTGTCATCAGGCAAACACTCACTGCAGTTGGATAGATTTCCATGGGAAATGTAGGCTATACTTTATATAATATTCTAATCGGAAGATGATCATAGAATATTTCCAGCATGTTCTAAAACTTGTGTTTTTGTCTAATTACTGCTTATAGCATGTAGCTCTGCAGAATTGTAAACAATATTGAATAGCATTCTTTTCTGACTTATAAACCATACATTTTGTATCTGTAATCTTTAGCTGTGTTGTTAATACTGGATTTAAAGTGGTTGTAAACTCTCCCCCACAACTTTGTCCCGTAAATCAGCCTAAAAAACCCTAATGAACACTGCTTGTAGATATCTCCTTACTTGCTTAGTATTGATGTAATCCTTTTTGTTCTTTAGAATGATGTCACTGAGCATGCCCAGATCTCCCCTGATTCATGGCACACTCTGTGTGCCCGCCTGTCTATTATCAGGACTTCCTACGGCACAACACTGAAATCCCAGGAGACTGCATAATCACTCAGAGCTTCCTACTACACCCCATGTGACCATGTGACATCACATGGAGTGTAAACCTGCCCACTGGACAGCATTACTGCAGTTTTATCAGCTGAAGCTGATAAGACTGACATAGGCAAACACTAGATAATCAGCACAAGTAAATACTATGAAATAAAACAAGTCAGCTATGATCAGGGAAGCAGGGTTGCCATAGAAACGTTGGATTGAGAAGGAGGCTTGGTTAACAGTACAGGAAGTCCTCTATGTAAGGGCGGAAGTACACTCTACTGTGGACTCAGAAAACAATACTTAAGATGGCACTGCCTTACCCCCTGGAAACACGTTTTTTAAAGTTTCTTTAAACAGTAAGTAATATGCGATTTGGGCTGGATTACAGTGGCTTATTATAATGGACTAAATGAAAAGAAGCATCAGAGTGGGAGAGTTTACTTCCTCTTTAAAATTTATTTCATAGATCAGTATTAGGGTTGGATCTTCCCAGAGTATCACTATTGGTTTGTTCCTAGATAAGCCAGCAGTATGGAGTATTTTTCTCCTTTCCACCATGGGCAAAACAACCAAGCTACAGAGATCATGTGCATGCATGTTTATAAAAGGATATTTCAGCAGTGGGGTTATGTTTGCATTTTGTAATGATATGGATGTTCATAAAGATCTGTTATGAGATTTGATTCCTGCTAGAAGTTGAATGGGTCATTCTCGACCCCCCCCTAGCCACATACTGGTTATAGGACATTGAAGCACCTAGCTAGCTTCCCTAGGAGTAAGGTGCACAGGGCCTTATATGTAGCCTGGAACTCATACTAATTGATCTCATTATCTATGTATCCTTTTTTTACTTTTGCATTCAGGTGAATTTGGCTCGGTGATGGAGGGTGAGCTGAAATATCCTGATGATGTAACTCACAAAGTAGCTGTGAAAACCATGAAGTGTAAGAAAATATTTTTGTACATACGTTTTGCACCACAGTGCAAAAATAGTTTTACATTTTCTTTATAGATAACTAAGCTTCGTAGTTTGCTGCTGTACTGTATTTTGTAATGATCCAGGGCCACTACTATCTTCTTTTTCTAACAGTGCCAACTGATAAACAAATTACAATTATACCTCCAAATGTGCAATGGGCCTTAAAGATAAACTTAAAGGAGTTGTACACCCTCAAGGTTTTTCACCTTAATGCATACTATGTAGTCCAACCTTGGCTTGTGTGGCTGGGCCTCTCCAATAGGTCACAGGAGTGTAATTCGTTTTGCACTCCTGTGACCCGTTTTCAGCAGAGAGCGGGCTGTAGTCTGCTCTCTGCTGACGTCACGGTTATCATTACAGGCATCGCGTCATCCCAGCTCTGGGAGTCTGCATCCGCCAGGTGCCTGGACTGATGGCAGTCTCAGCCTCTCAGCGAGCCGATGAGACAGCAGCTCCCCACCCCTCCACAGCTCAGCGCTCCAGTGAGCGTGGAGGAGCAGAGCAGGAGAGCTGCTGATTGACAGTCATCAGCTCTCCACTCGGGGAGGCAAGAAAACCGAGTCATCGGCTGTGTTCGCTGACTCGGTTCTCAGTGAAGAGGCGGCTGGGGACAGATGCAGCATCGGTCTGATGCTGCATCCACCTAGGCAAGTATGAATTTACAAAAAAAAAAAAACGTACTTCTGCATCCACCTAGGTAAGTATAACCACTTAAGGACCGAGTCTTTTTCTGAGATTTGGTGTTTACAAGTTAAAAACATTTTTTTTTTTTGCTAGAAAATTACTTAGAACCACCAAACATTATACATTTTTTACTAACACCCAAGACAATAAAATGGCGGTAGTTGCAATACTTTCTGTCACACCGTATTTGCGCAGCGGTCTTACAAGCGAACTTTTTTGGGAAAAATACACTTTTTTGAATTAAAATATAAGACAATAGTAAAGTTAGCCCAATTTTTATGTTAATCTTACGCCGAGTAAATTGATACCCAACATGTCACGCTTCAAAATTGCGCCCGCTCGTGAATGGCGACAAACTTTTACCCTTAAAAATCTCCATAGGCGACATTTAAAAAATTCTACAGGTTGCATGTTTGGGTTACAGAGGAGGTCTAGGGTTAGAATTATTGCTCTCGCTCTACCCATCGAGGCGATACTGTACATGTGTGGTTTGAACCCCCTTTTCATATGCGGGCGCTGCTCAGAAGGGGGGAACCCTCTCCCGCCACCGATAAAAGTCATCTTGCAGCGAATCCGCCACAGAGACCACTTTTATCTGGAAGCGGACCGCCCGCTGAGGTAGAAGATACTGGGGTTATGGCAGCTAACTGGCTACTATGCACAGCTGCACCAGATTTTGCACTCTCCAGTTTTAGTGAATTAACCCCTGTGCCAGGCGGCCCGTCCATTAAGGGCGCACAGGCGCCGTCCCCTCTATCCACGCCACCCCCTATACGAGTAATGGATAGATTCACGCACAACTTGAATCTATCTGACCGCGGCCACCACCCCCTTTCAGGACGCCGGGCGCATGAATTAAACGGCGGGGGTGTTTTATTGAAACACCGGATTAGGCTCTAATAGGCTTCAAAATAGGGTGGCGCAGAGCATTGCTCTCGGAGCCCACCCAGGTGTGTTAGAAAAGCAAATGAATATTCGCTTTTCCAACAATAAATCGCTTCTCCGCCAATCATGAAGCACAGGTCTGATACCCGTTTCCCGATTGGCTGAAAGGTCAGGCGATGCCTAGGAGGAGGAGGAGGGGGGATGCATGGCAGAAGCCGCCGTGATCCACACCACAGGAGTAGGAAGAAAGCTGCCGGACATGCTGCCTGCCCGCTTCCTAGATGGGGTAAGTGTGGGGCTTTGATGTCCCGACTGCCCCCTGGGGGGGGGGTGCCGCTGCCGCCGACTGGGGGGGGGGTGGCTGTTTCCTGCCTCCCCAAAATAAAAAAACACCAGCCTCCACTGACCCGTGCCCATTTAGGGAAACATGACAGGCTCACCTGATAGACCAGCCTCCTCCCACTGATCCCCCACGGATACTTAC
>JAQSEC010001012.1:0-11229 GCA_028564925.1 Lithobates sylvaticus
AACATAGAGAGTGTTCTACATCTGCCTATTGCTTAGTTAATTGAACAGATTATTTCAGGCTGTGGGGTTAGAAGTTAGAATTTGCATTCTTTTAGATCATTCCATTACCACATTTAGTAAAAAATGGAAGACTTGGATATCCCACCCCAGAGCCTCCAATTATCTAATAGAAAATAAGATCTTATTACCTCCTCTGCTGCGTCTTCCAGCAACGTCTCCTCTCTACTTCCTCCTGACTCACCTCTCACCCGGAACTTCCTGTCTGTACCTGACATCACTTCCTGTCTTCAATAGAGACTTCCTGTCTTCCGAGAGTGGAGCTCCACATTTGACAGGAAACATGTGGCCTCCACTCCACTCTTTTTTTGTTTTTGTTTAACCACTTCAATACCGGGGGGCACTTAAACACCTTCCTGCCCAGACCAATTTTGAGCTTTCAGTGCTCTCACACTTTGAATGACAATTTCGCGGTCATGCTACACTGTACCCAAATTACATTTTTATAATTTTTTCTCCACAAATAGAGATTTTATTTTGGTGGTATTTGATCACCTCTACTTTTTTATTTTTTGCTAAACAAATAAAAAAAAGACCAACATTTAAAAAAAAAAAAAAAAAATGTTTTTTTTTTTGTTTCAGTTTCAAAACTTTGTAAATAAGTACGTTTTCTCCTTCACTGATGGGCACTGATAAGGCGGCACTGATGGGCACAGATGAAGTGGCACTGATGAGGTGGCATTAATGGGCACTGGTATGTGGCACTGATAGGCGGCACTGATGGGCACTGATAGGTGGCACAAATTGGCACTGATAGCTGGCACGGATTGGCATGGATAGGCGGCATGGATGGGCATGGATAGACGTCACGGATGAGCATCGATGGGCATTGATAGGCAGCATAGATGGGCACTGATAGGTGGCACGCATAGGCACTGATAGGTGGCATGGATAGGCACTGATAGGTGGCATTGTTTTGTACTGATGGATGCCAATCAGTGCCAAACAATAATGCATGCCAATCAGTGATGCCCATTTTATACACTGATTGGCATCCATTTTGGGCACTGATTGGCATCCATTGTGGGCACTGTGTGTCATCCCTGGTGGTCTAGGGCGTACCTGGTGCTGGGCATCCCTGGTGGTCTGGTGGCATCCCTGTGGTCCAGTGTGGGCATCCTCGGGGGGCTGCGCTGATAATAGATCAGCACAGACCCCCCCTGTCAGAGAAGCAGCCGATTGGCTCTCCTCTACTCGCGTCTGACAGAGCGAGTGAGGAAAAGCCGATGACCGTCTCTTCCTATTTACACTGTGATCAGCCGTGATTGGACACGGCTGATCACATGGTAAAGAGTCTCCCTCGGAGACTCTTTACCAAGATCGTAGTTGCGGGTGTCAGACTGACACCCCGCAACAACGATCGCCGCGATGCGCGCCCCCGGGAGGCTCCAAATCCTGAGGACGTCATATGACGTCCGGTCAGGATTTTTAAAACCACTTTGCCGACGTCTTTTGACAATAGGCGGGCGGCAAGTGGTTAATGAACTTTAATGTAACAAACATTCAATAGACATTAGAAACAATGTTTCCGGTCACATCTGCATTTCCTGATGGTATCTGGCTGTAGACTGGAGCTCCGCCCTCCACAGGAGTCATGTGACCTCCACAGCTTTTTTTTTTATCAACTTTAACCCTTTCACTGCCAGAGTCTTTTTTTTTCATTTTCTGCACACGTTTAAAAAAATCATTGTAGGCCTGAAGATTACATAAAAACCCCAAAACATGATATAGTTTCGGAAAGCAGACACCCTAGAGAATAAAATAGTGGTAAGTTCCAATTTTTTATGTCATACGATATTACCACAAATACACTAAAGTTAATTCTAGGGCAAAGAAATGCAAGGAATTACCCAGTTTTTGTAAAATATAAAAGACAAGGTTGCACCAAGTAAATAGATACTCAACATGTCACACCTTAAATTTGTGTGCGCCCCTGAATGGCAACAAATTTCTGTACCCTATATTTTCTATAGGGGATGGTTTAAAAGCCCATATAGGTCATCAGTTTAGTGTTATGGAGAAGGTCTGGTGATAGAATTATCACTCTCATTCCGGCGTGTGCGCCGATATGTAACATATGTATTACAATAAATGTTTTCAAGTGTAGGCGCCCCCGACACTTGTGTTTACATTCATACATGTGCATATGTGGAGGTGGGGGGCCTCAACATTTTTTTTGGGTGGGGGGTTTATGTACTTTGGTGTAACTTAATTTTTTTGTTAAACCACTTCACCTCGGGAAGATTTACCCTCTTCATGACCAGGCCATTTTTTGCAATGCAGCATAAATAATATAAAATAATAAATAATAATGCTGGAGATTTTGGAGGAATTATATACAGAAGGAGGCCAAGAGTTTGTTGACGAAACCCCCCCTCCCCCCTTGGCATTGGAGGGAGAGACTATCAATATGAATTTTAGACCGAAATCAAGCTTCTACCCGCACTGGAATAAGGGAAACTTCATACCTACTTTTTATGAGGTTGTGATGGAAGAGTTTAGGAAGATGTTTTGTGACAAAGGTTACAAATATAAAAAGGGCCATGAAGTAGGTATGGAGTGCCCTCTGAGAAGCCTGAGAAAGGATTCAGAAATTGTAATTAGAAAAGCGGATAAAGGTGGAGGCTTTGTCATACAAGATAGGGAACAATATTTGGAGGAAGCCTTTAGACTGATTGGCGATACCAACACAGACGAAAGACTCCTATGGGACCCTACTGGTAGCTATAATAACGAGCTTAAAGGGCTCATGGACAGGGTACTATTGAATCAGGTCCTGACTAAAAGCGAGCATCAATTCCTATATTCAAAACATCCAGTGGTCCCTCACTTCTACTACATACCGAAGGTGCATAAGGACATGGAGAAGCCTCCAGGTAGACCAATCATTGCAGGAATTGATAGTCTGACCAGCAATCTTGGTAGTTACATCGACCATTTTCTCCAGGGATTGGTAACCAGCCTGCCGTCATACATAAAGGACTCGGGCCATTCCCTAGAGATTTTAACTGCGTATACATGTGAGAAAGGATACAGATGGTTATCGCTCGATGTAGCGTCCCTTTATACATCCATTCGGCATGAATTCTGCCTTAGAGCCGTAGAGTACTATTTGGCAGAAGCACATTTGTTCAACCCTGTACAAGCCCAATTCATATATGAGTGTATCGAGTTTACCTTGACCCACAATTACTTTTCATTTATGGATAGTTTCTATAGGCAGGTGAAGGGCACAGCCATGGTGGCTAGGTTTGCTCCCAGCTATGCAAATGTATTCATAGGGTATTGGGAGCTCAAATATATTTGGGCTAACAACCCATTTGGGAGGAACCTAGTCCTGTATGCACGGTACATCGATGATGATATCATTTGGAACGGTACCGATGATGAACTGGAAGGATTTCTTGCACATTGTGCAAGGAATCCCTTCAGAATCTCATTTACACATGTGGTAGATGAAAAGTCCTTGGTCTTTCTAGACCTAGAGCTACAGGCCGATGATAATGGAGTAATCCATTCAAGAACTCATTTCAAGCCGAGTGCTGGCAATTCTTACCTTCACGCCCACAGCCATTATCATCCTAGGTGGATTAAGAATGTCCCCATTGGTCAGTTTTGTAGACTTAGGCGGACTTGTACGCTAAAAAATGATTATGAAGAACCAAGCCTGATTCTAACAAGCTAATTTAAAGAGAAGAAGGGGTACGAAGATGAGCACATAGAAGAAGCCTTTCAAAAATATCTACAGCTGTATGACAATGTCTGTGCAGGGGGTGAGAAAATGACAAAATATTATAGAGACCAACAACCACAAGTAAGGTTTTGTACTAGATTTAACAACAAAGTCACCATTATACAAAAAATATTCAGAAAAAAAAATGGAAGATTCGAGTAGAGTGAAGAAGACAAGGAACATAGGGCTCAACAATCCTTGGACCACCATCTTTGACCAAAAAGACAGTTGGGCGTAATAATTGTGGCAATTGCGCACATATGTGCCACAGGAAAAAGGAATGTAGTCGGAGTTGATGGCAAGGGCTATAAGATCAAGCAGTTCATCAACTGTGGCACCCCATATGTCATATATGGCCTCCTGTGCCCCTGTAGCCTCACATATGTTGGTTGGACTTCACGGCCAATAAGAACAAGGATGAATGAGCACAGAAGTAATATTTCAACATAAAAAGAAAAATATTTGGTACCAAAACATTTCAAGGAGGTCCATAATAGTAATACAGACGACCTCAAAGTGTTTGGAATAGAGGCCATATCAAATAACTTAGATAGTGGTAAAAAGTATCAGATATTATGCACAAGAGAGGCGTTTTGGATTTTTACTTTGGGGACTTTAGCCCTGCATGGCCTGAATGAGGAAATTGAACTGCATAATGTAGTATGACTCTTGTAGTACCCACAGAGGCCCCTAGTACATGTGTTTTAGCTATGGTGATCCTTTCCTCTTACTTTTATCGCTAATCTGGTTTGGGCGTGTCGGCGCCCTCTTTCTGTGATATAGATATTGTCAATAGGGGCTCGGCCCAAACACCTAGTCTGGTCATACCCATGGCATTGAGCTATGTTGCTGTGTAGATATAAGGGTGCATTGAATTTTGGAACTAGAAGATAAGCACAGTAGGCCTTTTTGCTGCAGATATGGATAGGAAAAATGTGTGTAGATGGTAGGTTTGGATAGGGTAGTTCGATAGTGAGGTTAAAGGTATGTAATAGATTTTTAGAATAATGAATCTTTATGTAACACTATTTTTTAACTAACATGATTTGTTTTTATAAAACGTATTAAGCCCCATACACACGGTCGGACTTTTTCATCAATTTGGTCCGATCGGACAAGGTTGTTGAAAAATCAGACCGTGTGTATGCACCATCGACAGTGTTCGTCGGTTTGTCCGTCGGACAAAGTCTTATCTCCTGCTGGAAAGATTTCCCTTCAACCCGGTCCGATCACACCAAATCCGAGCGTGTGTACGCTTGTCCGACCGGACAAAGTGCTACGCATGCTCAGATCACATTACAAGACCAAAGCTATTGGCTACTAGCCTCTACGTAGTCCCGTCGTAGGCAACAAACGTCACCACGTTCAGAATGATCGGATTTTCCGACAACTTTGTCCGATCGTGTGTACGCAAAACCAACATCAGACAAAGTATGACGGACATGGTCCGACGGACCTGGTCCACGGATTGTCCGCGCGTGTGTATGGGGCTTTAGACTAAAGTGGGGTAATGGGCTCTCCGTGAAACAATTAAATATAATGACTATATATATATATTGCTAATTGGATACGGATATTACAATTATGTTTACTATGTACATGGAAGCTCCAATATTGCTCCTCCCGTGTATTGTCATTAATTAGCTTAGTTTCATTGTTTCAATGCACAGTGGGTTGGTGGTATTGTGTTCATAGAAGAATCCATTATTGTATTTGTATTTATTCATTTCAGTATTGCTGCATACATGCATATATATGCTTGTATTTATATTTTTATATACGTACATGTCTATATATGTTTTTATGGTTTTTATTATTGGTTGTACACCCGTTTATATCTATATACATGTAGGTGTGTGGAGGGTTTTGAACAGGTGTGGATATATGTTTTAATGCTTTTATGGAATGGTTATGAGATTCCTTTGAACATTTGCATTGCCTTTTAAGAAAACATTTTAAATTATTCTGTAAGACACCCCGAGTATGAAAGGGGTTGAAGCCGTTTGGGACATTCCATTTCCGAACCCAAAGGCAGCTACCAAACACTTCAATCAGCCGAACAAGAAACCATACAAATAATAATTCTTCCCCCCAAGTACGAGACGAGGCTCTGTACGGAGGGTCAAACAGGAATCAGACTTTTTATTGAAACAAATGCAGGCTCTTTTTATACACTTGAGAATACTACAGGCGCCACATGAACAATGACCCGGATCCACCCACAACATCACACAATGGTTACATAACAAGCCCCCAATACACATTATTCTGAGAATCAATACCTCCCCTAGCAGACAACAGGTGAGTTCATTAACACACTTAATAATAGGTGAAGGGAAAACTGCCTCAGACAAGATTAACACGATTTACTTATCCAGACAAAAGCAACATCGTTAAGAAATAGATGGTCGGTCTCTTACATTGAACTTCCTGGAATGCCCATATTAGGAGTTATACTTCCTGGACATAGACCTCACAGTGTACAGGGGATAACATCTTCATATTTCTTGAGAGATATTGTTAATGAATATTACTGTCCTATTTGAAGTAATCGAATCATATTCTCAGGGTTCATTCTTTTCTTGGTCACCCTGCACCCAAAAGTGACTCCTGTCACATTTAGGTCATTGTTAATGGGGTGTATAAAAGCCTGTATTCTTGTTCAAATAAACAGTTCTTATTCTGGTTTACTCCAAGACTGGTGCTGTCTAGTTCTTGGGGTAACTATAGCCAGATCCACTGGTCTCATGTTCCAGAGTTTGGGAAGCAGCTTCTTGGCGGAGATACCCAGTCAAGGTGTCCGGAGACCGTCACAGGTTCTACCTCACCTCTAAGTTAAGAATTTTTTTGAGGGTCTCTTACCCTTCATTCCCTTACTTAATTTAATGCCCATAATGACTGGCCAGTCTTCTCTCTTCTCTACTTGTGCCTATACCCTCTTGCCTCTAAACTACTTTATCTAGCAGATGTGTGCTACATATACAGTGGTGTGAAAAAGTGTTTGCCCCCTTCCTCATTTCCTGTTCCTTTGCATGTTTGTCACACTTAAGTGTTTTCGGAACATCAAACCAATTTAAACAATAGTCAAGGACAACACAAGTAAACACAAAATGCAATTTGTAAATGAAGGTGTTTATTATTAAAGGTAAAAAAAAATCCAAACCATCATGTCCCTGTGTGAAAAAGTGATTGCCCCCTAAACCTAATAACTGGTTGGGCCACCCTTAGCAGCAACAACTGCAACCAAGCGTTTGCGATAACGTGCAATGAGGCTTTTACAGCGTCCTGGAGGAATTTGGGCCCACTCATCTTTGCAGAATTGTCCTAATTCAGTTACATTAGAGGGTTTTCGAGCATGAATGGCCTTTTTAAGGTCATACCACAAATCCTCAATAGGATTCAGGTCAGGACTTTGGCTAGGCCACTCCAAAGTCTTCATTTTGTTTTTCTTCAGCCATTCGGTGGTGGACTTGCTGGTGTGTTTAGGATCATTGTCCTGCTGCAGAACCCAAGTTCGTTTCCGCTTGAGTACACAAACAGATGGTCGGACATTCTCCTTCAGGATCTCTTGGTAGACAGCAGAATTCATAGTTCCTTTTATCACGGCAAGTCTTCCAGTCCTGAAGCAGCAAAACAGCCCCAGACCATCACACTACCACCACCATATTTTACTGTTGGTATAATGTTCTTTTTCTGAAATGCAGTGTTCCTTCTACGCCAGATATACTTGGACACACACCTTCCAAAGAGTTCCACTTTTGTCTCATCGGTCCACAGAATGTTGTCCCAAAAGTCTTGGGGATCATCAAGATGTGTTGTGGAGAAATTGAGACGAGCTTTGATGTTCTTTTTGCTCAGCAGTGGTTTTCTCCTTGGAACTCTGCCATGCAGGCCATTTTTGCCCAGTCTTTTCCTGATGGTGTAGGCATGAACGCTGACCTTAACTGAGGCAAGTGAGGCCTGCAGTTCCTTGGACGTTGTTGTGGGGTCTTTTGTGACCTATTGGATGAGTCGTCGCTGCGCTCTTGGGGTAATTTTGGGCGGCCGGCCACTCCTGGGAAGGTTCACCACTGTTCCATGTCTTCGCCATTTGTGGATAATGGCTCTCACTGTGGTTCGCTGGATTCCCAAAGCTTTGGAAATGGCTTTATAACCCTTTCCAGACTGATAGATCTCAATTACTTTCTTTCTCAATTGTTCCTGAATTTCTTTGGGTCTCGGCATGATGTGTAGCTTTTAAGGATCTTCTGGTGGACCTTACTGTGTCAAGCAGCTCCTATTTATGTGATGCCTTGATTGTGAACAGGTGTGGCAATAATCAGGCCTGGGTGTGGCTAGAGAAATTGAACTCAGGTGTGGACAACCACAGTTATAGTATGTTTTAACAAGGGGGGCAATCACTTTTTTCACACAGGGCCATGATGGTTTGGATTTTTTTTCACCTTTAATAATAAACACCTTCATTTACAAATTGCATTTTGTGTTTACTTGTGTTGTCCTTGACTATTGTTTAAATTGTTTTGATGTTCCGAAACACTTAAGTGTGACAAACATGCAAAGGAACAGGAAATGAGAAGGGGGCAAACACTTTTTCACACCACTGTACCTGTGAACACTCCGATGGAGAGTAGACAGTGACAAAATAACATGTAGCCACCAATCAATACAGTTTGATTAAGGGGAGTAAAATAGGTACCCTTTGTCCCGAAAATGTCTTACCGATCAAGGAAGTCCGATAACTCAAATGTAAGCAAAAGGCTGATTATCAGAAATTCCAGGATTGTCTGAAGCTCCTCGTTTTGGATTCTCAGGGTCACCTGTAAATCACCTCCTAGGCAAAGCTCGCCATCTGATATGGAAGTTAATTGATAGGCAACCCCTATCCTCATATTAATTATTGGTTCCAAATTAATAATAACTACTGCAGTAGGGAACAGACACAAAAGAGACACTCCGCATCTTTCCAAATAACTGTTGTGTTTTATTATGACGCAATTGAAGGTTTTTATACACATGATTACATAGGTATCACAATATTACAATTGTACTTGTATGGTTACAAGGGGCGTAACATATGCAGGCTAATTATAATCAGGACTCGAAAGAATGCAAACAAGTAATGAAAACATTATTAGTGCCGTGTGCAATACATACAAAATAGCATACAATTATATACAGAACTTACACATTTCCTCTACAGTAAAAACATGTCCCCAAATTACCTCTTTTGTAAAGTAGACAGAGAGTTTAATAAGACATCCGCTAACACCAGTGCTGGGGGTTTTATAATGCGTCCGCTGACACCGGTGCTGGGGTTTTTATAATGCGTCCACTGACACCAGTGCTGGGTTTAATAATGCATCCGCTGACACCAGTGCTGGGGTTTAATAATGCATTCGCTGACACCAGTGCTGGGGTTTAATAATGCATCCGCTGACACCAGTGCTGGGGTTTAATAATGCATCCGCTGACACCAGTGCTGGGTTTAATAATGCGTCCGCTGACACCAGTGCTGGGGTTTAATAATGCGACCACTAACCCCAGTGCTGGGGTTTAATAATGCGTCCGCTGACACCAGTGCTGGGGTTTAATAATGCGTCCGCTGACACCAGTGCTGGGGTTTAATAATGCGTCCGCTGACACCAGCACTGGGGTTTAATAATGCGCCCGCTGACACCAGTGCTGGGGGTTTTATAATGAGTCCGCTGACACCAGTGCTGGGGTTTAATAATGCGTCCGCTAACACCAGTGCTGGGGGTTTTATAATGCGTCCGCTGACACCAGTGCTGGGGTTTAATAATGCATCCGCTGACACCAGTGCTGGGTTTAATAATGCATACGCTGACACCAGTGCCAGGGTTTAATAATGCGTCTGCTGACACCAGTGCTGTGGTTTAATAATGAGTACGTTGACACCAGTAGTGGGGTTTAATAATTCGTCCGCTGACAACAGTGCTGGGGGTTAATAATGCGTCCGCTGACACCAGTGCTGGGTTTAATAATGCATCCGCTGACACCAGTGCTGGGGGTTAATAATGCATCCGCTGACACCAGTACTGTTGTTTTTGAAGTTTGCATGCGGCCCCCATGGGATATGAAAAAATTGTCTTGTGGCCCTCAGGTAATTTGAGTTTGAGACCCCTGCTCTAAAGCAAACAATGGTTAACAATAAAACACAATACAAATATGAGATTAACTCAATAAAACAACAACTTTTTTTAACTGAAATCTATATCAAAAAAGTGAAAAAAAGATATATGCTGAAGCAAAGGAGCAATCCACTCACTGACCACACAGGCCCCTCATGCTTGGGCATGCACATTTTTTTAAACTGTGGATGAGAAATCTCCTCCTGCAGCACTGCAGGCAGGGATGTTTGTATTCTGAGAGCAACACCCTGCTTGCTGTCAGAATAAACAGATCAGTGCTGCAGCGGATTGGTGTTCCTGCAAAGTAAACTGCAACGGTTAAAGCGTAACTCCACTTTTGTTGAGAAAAAAACATCCCCCTCTGGGTGATCTGTGTACATTGCAGGGATTATAACAACCTTTGTTGCGGATTCCTACCTTTTGTTATTCTGAAAAAATCCCTGTGTGTTTGTCTGTGCCTCTGTTCTGAGTGAGTCTAATGGGAGTGGTTTCATAATTAACTGTCAGGTGTGCAGATGCAGGGCACTAATGAGGAAAGCTGCTGGGCCTGCATCCCTTTAGACGTGTTCCTATTGAACGTATCTCTCCAAAAAATGAAATTTTTGTTTCAGGGGATGCCTGAAATCTAACTTGTATCTTAGGGCAGACTTCTGGGAAAATTGGTGAGCCAATCACACAAGCAGGAAATTATGTTTCTGGGGAGTGGTCAGTATACATTCTGTGTACAGAACAACCCCAGGTAGCCATATTGCAATGTATTCTTAGAAAATTACATTGGCTGCAGATTGAAAAGGAAAGGTCATTTTTAATAACATTCAATTACAATATGATTAGTGTCACAATTATATGCGCTATATTATTTTTTCTTTAGTTGCTTTTTTTCCCACGCAAGTGGAGTTACCCTTTAACTACTTTACACAAATTGCTGTACCCGTACGTCGGTACTGTGACACTAAATACCGTTGTTATGGCAGCAGCTAGCTTATATAGTTACATATTATAAGAGGTTGAAAAAAGACACAAGTCCATCAAGTCCATCCTATGTGTGTGATTATATGTCGGTATTACATTGTATATTCCTGTATGTTGCCGTCGTTCAAGTGATTATCTAATAGTTTCTTGAAACTATCAATGTCCCCTCTAAGACCACTGCCTGTGGAAGGGAATTCCACATCCTTGCCGCTCTTACAGTAAAGAACCCTCTACGTAGTTTAAGGTTAAACTTCTTTTCTTCTAATTTTAATGAGTGGCCACGAGTCTTGTTAAACTCCCTTCTGCGGAAACGTTTTC
>JAQSEC010002690.1:0-15122 GCA_028564925.1 Lithobates sylvaticus
TTGGCGGGAGTTTTGTTTATGTTCATTCTTTATATGACTAAGCCCAATTGATTTACTGTGAACTGAGAGAAGTCTTGATCTTTTAAATGAATTCTCTCTATAGAGAAATCCATTACTCACCAAAATCATATCTTAGCACAGAAAAAAACTCAACACCATTCAATACGAACAGAATGGGCCGAGAACTGTAAACATTCCTACTTTGAATTTTCTCCTCTTCCAGAAAAAAAAGGAACACACAATTCCCATACAAAAGCTCTCCAGGTGCAAATCTTGAAGCCTTTTGAATGATGCTAGAAGTGGAAAAATTGTCAAAGTAAAGAAAAACTTCACACAGTTCCAGGAACAGCGGGGACTGTATAGCCGTAGACTCAATAGAAAGTTAGTGATTGTGAAAGTTCTAATAAAAACTCCTAATAAAAAGAGACGTGCTGATGAAATTTCAATGCTGAATGGCAATCAAGTAGCAGTTTGCTTATATTAAACAGAATTTTGAGTTATAAGTTGTTTGCATAAAATATTTATGCATTCACTTTTATGGTCACAGTATCACATCCCCAATTTCTGCGAACATATCTGTCTAAACAATGGACTTTAACACCTGTACACTACCTATGGACCAGAGCAAATTTTACATTTCTGTTACGGGCCTATTGATTTGGCAAGAGCTTTGTTATTACTTAAAGTAAAACTATAGGCAAAACTTTTTTTTCTTATTTTGGATAGAGTGAGGGGGGGGGGGGGGGGTTATAATGTCTGGTAATATGTTTTGCTATCTGTGTCTCATTCCGGTCTTATAACAAAACAGGAGGTGAGAGGAAATCCCTAAAAATTAAGGGATTCCATTGGGACCCCCTAGGTCACCAGAGCTAGTGTCCCTATTGGAAAATGTCCGCTCTATTACTGTTCTGGGAACAACCCAGAATTTTAGGTTTTCTTTTACTTTCACTTTTGATAATAACGATAAACAGGACAAATTTGGGAGGTGAATCACAGGTATTCTAATCCATCTCTACTCTATCCAAAGCTAAAAAATGTTTGCTTTAGTTAAACTTTAACCGCTTCAGCCCTGGAAGATTTTACCCCCTTCCTGAACCAGAGCACTTTTTGCGATTCGGCACTGCATTGCTTCAACTGACAATTGTGCAGTCGTGCGACATTGCACCCCAACAAAATTGAGTGGTGGTATTTGATCGCCTCTGCGGTTTTTATTTTTTGCGCTCTAAACAAAAAAACAGCTACAATTTAAAAAAAAAATTCAATGTTTTTTCCTTTTCACTATAATAAATATCCCCCAAAAAATATATATAAAAAACTAATTTTTTCCTCAGTTTAGGCCGATATGTATTCTTCTACATATTTTTGTTAAAGAGAAAAGCGCAATAAGTGTATATTGATTGGTTTGCGTAAAAGTTATAGCGTCTACAAAAATACGGGATAGATTTATGGCATTTTTATTATTAATTTTTTTTTATTAGTAATGGCGGCGATCTGCGATTATTATAGGGACTGCGACATTATGGTGGACACATTAGACATTTTTGACACTATTTTGGGACCATTGTCATTTATACAGCGATCAGTGCTATAAAAATGCATTGATTATAGTGTAAATGACACTGGCAGTGAAGGGGTTAACCACTAGGGGGCGATGAAGAGGTTAAGTGTGTCCTAGGTAGTGATTCTAACTGTGGGGGGGAGGGGCTTCAAAACACAGGACAGTGATCACTGCTCTCGATGACAGAGAGCAGTGATCTCTGTCCTTTGGGGTGTTGAGGGCACGCGGCCTGGTACGGCTCAGAAGGGGGGAGCGCTCACTCGTCCCCACCCCTTTCCTGACGGCCGGGCTGCGTGCTCGGATAAGGGTCTGATATGGATTTGGGGGGAACCCCCACGCTATTTTTTTGGCATAGGGATTCCCCTGTAAATCCATACCAGGTGACAGGGCTAGCGAGGTGTCAATGTCGCCGATCGAGGCGGTGGCATTGACTTCCTTCGCTAGTCACGTTCTAAATGAACGGATTTTTCACCGTGTGTGGGGCAGTATGTTCATTTCAAAAGTCCTGCGGACTTCCGCCAAAACTCCAGCAGATTGTCCGCCGGAAAAGTCCGGGCGTGTGTGGGCAAGTTCGGAAAGTGGCTTTAGTCAAGATGTCGGTGACAGCACCCGAGATCCACCCAAGAATCAGCTCAGTTGAGGTCACCACTGGATGCCTGGACAGGTAAGTACTTAAATAGTAAAAGTCAGCAGCTACAGAATTTGTAGCTGCTGGCTTTTAATTGTTTTGTTTTTTGGGGGGGGGGGGGGGCAGAACTCTTTAAGCCCAGCCAAAACATTGTAGAGCCTTCTTAATGCAGAAGGGATTCTGCTTGCCTCACTTCCATCACTTATCCAAAGGGGTTTATTCTGCTTTCTAGAACAGTGGATTGAACTGCTGGTTTACAGTATAGAGATACAGCCTAATATTACTGAGCCATTTATTCCAAGATACATACAGCTGTCTGAGTTTGCAATGTATGGAAATTTTGACTTTTATGGAGTAGGGTTTATGGACCACACACACAATAAACCAGTATGAAGCACAATAGAGGCTTTTTAAAATGTAATATTTGCTGCTTTATCTTTAACCACTTCTAGACCAGCCGCTGCAGTGTTACTGCGGCAGGTTGGCTCAGCTGGTCAAATTGACGTTACCTTACGTTGCTTCGCCTTTTGGCCACTAGGGGCGCGCACGTGCCCACATCGTGTGACTGGAGCCGATGCAAGTGCCGCGATCGCTCGTGATAGAGCGAGAACCGGGATCTGTGTGTGCAAACACACAAATCCCGGTTCTTTCAGGGGCAGTAAAGACCGATCTCTCTCTCCTCCTAGACAGTCCCATTCCCCACAGTTAGAACACACATTAGTGAACACAGGTAACACCTTGATCGCCACCTAGTGTTAAGCCCTTCCCTGCCAGTGACATTTATACAGTAATCAGTGCATTTTTACAGCACTGATCGCTATATAATTGTCAGTGGTCCCAACAATGTGTCAAAAGTGTCCAATTGTCCGCCGCAATATCGCAGTCCCGATAAAAATCGCAGATCGCTACCATTACTAGTAAAAAAATAAATAATAATAATAAAAATAGCACAAATCTATCCCCTATTTTGTAGACGCTATAACTTTTGGGCAACCCAATCAATATACGCTTATTGCAATTTTTTTTTACCAAAAATATGTAGAAGAGTACATATTGGCCTAAACTGAGGAAAAAAATTGCTTTTTGGAAAAAAAATGTGGGATATTTATTATAGCAAAAAGTAAAAGATATTGTGTTTTTTTTTAAATTGTCGCTCTTCTTTTGTTTATAGCGCAAAAAATAAAAACCGCAGAGGTGATCAAATACCACCAAAATAAATCTCTATTTACGGGAAAAAAAGGACGTCAATTTTGTTTGGGTACAGCGTCGCACGACTGCGCAATTGTCAGTTAAATCGGCACAGTGCCGTATCGCAAAAAATGGCCTGGTCATTGAGCAGCCAAATCTTCCGGGCTGAAGTGGTTAAACAACACTCGTATTGCTATTATATTCATGTATATTTTGCTCCACATTTGCATGCAGACCAAGCTATCCATCAACAATAACAGTGAGAGGGGTTGAGATAAAGTACAACATTTGCAGGGATACTTAAGCAATTACAGCAACATTAAAAATAAATAATATGGGAACCATCCGATGAAAAAATAAAATAAGCACCCCTGCACATGTTATAGATTGTCCCCATCCCTGTCACTACCATTTTTGCTAGACAACCTAATCCACATGTAAATGTTGAGAAGAATTGGGAGAAAAGAATATGGCATAAATATAAGTTCACATATTTTATTCAAATATAGAAGGGAATAGAACTTTTTTCATTCAAGTGTATTTAAAGGGGGATTCCACCCTAAAGTGGAACTCCCACTTTTCGGAAACCCTCCCCCCCTCCGGTGTCACATTTGGCACCTTTCAGGGGGGAGGGGGGTGCAGATACCTGTCTAAGACAGGTATCTGCACCCACTTCCGGGCATAAACTCCCACGGGAGTTTACGTCACTTCCTGTCCCGGCGCGCTGCCTGCCGGGACACACACGTGTCCCGGCAGACAGCGCTGAACATTCTCATTGCGCCGTGCGACTCGCGCATGCGCAGTAGGGAATCGGGAAGTGAAGCCACTTCCTGATTCCCTCACGAGAATGGCGCCGGCTACAGCAGAGAGCCGATCGATCGGCCTCTGCTGCCGACACCGCTGGACCCTGGAACAGGTAAGTGTCCATTTTTTTAAAAAGTCAGCAGCTGCAGTATTTGTAGCTGCTGGCTTTTAAAAAAAAAAATTTCAGTACAGTCCCGCTTTAACAAATACTTTAAAGTTTTAGCAAAGCCAAATTGAAATGTATCAATAATATATCCACTAAAATCTACTCACCTTGGGGGCTGACCCTTCCTAACTTTCAAGTCTATTTTTGGGCAGCAATGCTAGTCTCCATTTATTGGTGGTTTGTAGGCTACACATCTAACGTGTTTAGTGGCAGCCTTTTTGGGCTTTTACATATAGGGGGCCAAAGGTGAACGGGGAGGTTCCTGGCCCAGCGCGTGCTACGTGGAGGATTTTGGTGGTCACTCAAAGACGTTGCTGGTAGACATTATGCTCTCAGGTATCCTGTCATTTTCTCAGCTTTCTCTCAAGTTCCATCTTCCTGCCTGGATGAAGTTTCGGTACCTACAATTACATCATGCTGCTAGGACTCTGTTCAACCAGTTGCCTCTCCTTCAGGCTGATCCTATTGAGGAATTATTATCTCCAGGAGATCTAGACAAACCCTGTTCAACTCTATATGGAGCACTTCTCAGAGTTGTCTCCTCTAAGTTGGATCAGTTGTAGCAATTGTGGCACACTGACATTCCATCCCTGGACAAAGAGGACTGGGAGGATTGTCTGGAGCAAGGCCCTAAGCTAGTTATCTCCTCCAGGGACAAGTTAATCCAAGAGAAATTCCTACATAGAGTTTATTATACTCCCCTGAGGCTCCATCATATCTAACCGGATAGGGATCCCACCTGCCCTAGATGTCGGTTCCATGCAGAATCATATCTCCATATGTTCTGGGATTGCCCCATAATTGTAACATTTTAGTCAGAGGCATTTTTGGAGATTAATCTGCAGTTGTCCCTGTCTTTCTCTTCAGCGCTAGTCTTATTAGGTATCCATGAAGATGTCCGACATTCCCATCACAATGGTCGATGAGGCCTTACCCATGTATAAGATCACATTTATGAATAGAGGGTGTCCATGAAAGTATAACAAGGTTTGGTCCCCATGGACTTCTAACTGAGCGCTAACTGATAGTTTTGTATTATTGTTGAGATGGGGCATACCGATCAGGGTAATGTGATGGATGGCTTGGCTCTTATCCCCCTTTTCTTCCCCCCCTTCCCTTCGCCCCCTGATGTTTATTATTTCTATCAGTTTTAAACATTTTTCATTTGTTTTCCTCATAATTTTTTTAATCCCAATAAAACCTTGTTGGTAATATAGTAATATACCCCATATATCCTGTCTCCTATTTTAGATCATCTGATCTGATTTTTTGCTGGGGGACTGTATTGCTTACTGATATTCTTTGGTACGTGACCAACGCTGTTCACTTTGTGTGCTTTCATGTAATTTTATTCTATTTTTGATACATACCATATATACTCGAGTATAAGCCAAGTTTTTCAGCAAATTTTTTTGTGCTGAAAATGCCCCCTCGGCTTATACTTGAGTCAAGCACTTTTCTGCAGCAGAGAATGACATTTTCTGACCCGTATCTCAGGGCCACTTGGCGCTAGGAACCCCAAATTTGGTATGCAAACCCAGTGGGTGTTCCTAGCACAAAGTGACCCTAGATACGGGGCCCCAAAGTCGGTTCGGAAAATGTCATTCTCTGCTGCAGAAAAGTGCTTGACATTTTCCGAACCGACTTTGGGGCCACGTATCTCGGGGCCACTTGGTGCTAGGAACCCCATTGGATGTGTTGTAGTGCTAGTTCCACTGGGTTTTCATACCAAATTTGGGGTTCCTAGCACCAAGTGACCCCGAAATACGGGGCCCCAAAGTCGGTCAACTGTGTCCATCTGCAGAAATGTCATTTCGGGACCCTTTGGGTCCAGAAACCCCAAATTTTGGCTGCAGCTATGGGGCATTTAGGAACCCTTAACTACCAAGTTTAAAGTTTGGGGGACCTATGGCTGCAAATGGGCACAGTGAGGCATGCAAATGGGTACAGTGAGGCTGCAAATGGGCATTGTTGACCCTCTTTTTCCACTTACAGTATCTGCGCATTTCTCACCCTAGGCTTATACTCGAGTCAATAAGTTTTCCCATTTTTTTTGTGGTAAAATTAGGTGCCTCGGCTTATATTCAGGTCGGCTTATGCTCGAGTATATACGGTATATATTGTCTGTATTAATGCCTGTTTACTGATATATGCTTCTTTAATAGACACCTGGCTCTGTATGTTAAAAAACCCCCGAAGAAGGGCATCAAGCCGGAAACGTCGGGTTCATCCAATAAGCCTACACGTGTCTGTATATGTATTGTAATCCATACAAACGTTAATGTACACTTTTGTCTTCTATGGCTTAAGTCTTTTTATTGAATAGACCATTTTGTAATAAACTTTTGTTTTATATGATACAAGTATTGTTTTTGGTCACTTTCAAAGTCCAACCCATCAAGGGGGTCTCGTGTTTTTCCCTCATTATTTTTTAAGGGTTGCTTTAAAAAATTTGAAAAATTTAACATAAAGCACCATTTTTTAATTTACAAATAGCTTTGATTTGCCATGTATCAAAATGTAATTTTAACGTCATTATATATAGGATTTGATCTTCAATAACAGGACTTGTTTTATTTTTTAACATGGGTTTAACAAGTAGAAAAACACAAATTATTTTTGTTTGCTATGTCTCAATTTGCTTTTTGAAAAGAAATTCAAGACAATATTGGCAAAAGAAAGGTTTGATATCTCAAAAAAACAATACTGTATGTATACCTTTGTCATCTTATTTAATGACAAATTTGTTGCTAAATAACTAGGCCTATAGCAGAAATGTTATTTGTGATCTAGTCCATAAGGGGTGCTAAAGCTGAAGTGGTTAAATAATATAAATGTAACTAAAATGTTGCATTAGTCTGTTGTCAAACCTAAGTCAAAATCATTACGGATAATATGAAATGTCTCAGTGTCAATATGAAATTGTGCTGTTATTTCATCTATCGATCGTACATATTTTATTACTTGCAATCTACCCAGGGACAGATGAATGATGCCGGATGATTAACCTAGGCATTACATTTCTTGTGGGTCAAACCCTGCTCCAATCCATCATTTTCCATAATACACAGTCTCTTACTTTTACCTTATTTCTTCAGTCTTTACCTTTTTATTCTTTCTTTATTTTTTTCTTCACAAACATTGAGCATATGGTCAGAAAAACGGAAAATTGTATCATACTTACCGTAATTTTCCTTTCCTGGTGCCTATCCATGGCAGCATACCTGTGATAGAGCTCCGCCTCGACTCCTCCCTCAGGACTAGTGAATAGCATAAATTAAAGGCACCGTCCCTCCCCCAACATTCTCTGTAATATAGCATACCGAGGGTGGGAGCGTATGCTGCCATGGATAGGCACCAGGAAAGGAAAATTACGGTAAGTATGATACAATTTTCCGTTTTCCTGGTGCCTCCATGGCAGCATACCTGTGATAAATAACTAGCTGACAAGGGTGGGATAATGCTTGTTAAATGTTTAATCAGAAAAGGACATTGCAGCCTGGACTGCCCTCCTTCCGAACTCAACAGTAGTGAGAGCTCCTGGATCGATATGGTAGTGCCTGAGAAAGGTATGGCGAGAAGACCAGGTGGCGGCCCTGCAAACCGTCTCCAATGAAACATTAGCCCTTGCTGCCCAGGAAGCTGAGACTGCCCTTGTGGAATGAGCATTCACTCGGGAAGGAGGATCCATATTCTTCACCCTGTAGGCCTTCTGAATCAGCTTTACGACCCAAGATGCCAGAGTTCTGATGGAGGCTTCTTTCCCCCTGTATTTACCGAAAGGTACCACAAAAAGTCTCTCGGAGTCCCTGAAGGGACTGGTGGCTTCGAGGTAAGCCCTGAGCACTCTGGAGATGTCTAGCTCGTGACAAGACTCTGAATCCGTATCTGTGAATACCGGAAGTGCCCAAGGTTCTGCCATATGGCTTGTGGTAGTGACTTTAGGCGTGAAGCCCCTAAGGGGACGGAGTTCCACTCTGTCTGGGAAAAAGGAGATATGGTCGTCCCCTATCCCTAACGAATGTAGTTCTGAAACTCTTCGGCCAGATGTGATGGCTAGCAGGAAGGCAGTTTTCAGTGATAGGTTCCAGATTGCCACTTGTTCTACTGGAGCAAATGGATGGCTAGATAGGACCTCCAGGACTAGGGACAGATCCCACTTAGGGAACGGCCGCCCGGCAGGAGGGCGGATCTTTAGCACCCCCCTGAGGAAGGTGACCACCAGAGGATCCTCTGCCCATCTTTTATTTGTGGCTGCGGAAATAGCTGCTACCTGCACTTTGAGAGAACTCAGACCGAGCCCCAGGTCGAGACCTGACTGAAGGAAACCCAAAATATTGGGTGTGGAAGGAAAGATTGGGTCAAAGCCTTTATCCGTGGCGAAAGACAAGAATTTGTTCCAGATTCTTGAGTAGATAGCGTTGGTCGCCGGCTTTCTGGCCCTCAGTAGTGTTGATATAACCCCTGGGGAACACCCTAAGGCTTCAAACCTTCGCCTCTCAACCTCCAGATTCGAAGATCTAGTTTCTGTGGGTTCGGATGAACCAGGTTGCCTTGCGACAGAAGATGAGGGAAAGGGGGGATCCTGATTGGAGGACTCACGCTGAGGCGCATGGCCAGAGGAAACCAGGGTCTCTTCGGCCAATACGGGAGTACCGCCAACACTTGCACTGATTCCCTGAGGACCCTCAGGAGGAACCTGAATATTAGTGGCCGGGGAGGGAAGGCATATGCTGTCGTGAACCTCCAGGGGCACGTTAGGGCATCCACTGCCTCGGCTTGCGTGTGTGGCAGGCGGGAGAAAAATCTGTCCAGCTTTGCATTCTCCGGGGTGGCAAATAGATCCACCTGAGGGGGATCCCACAGGTTGGAGATCTGAAGGAAGACCTGGGGATGGAGCGCCCACTCGTTGATGTCTTGGAAGTTTCTTGATAACGAGTCTGCTTCCGTGTTTAGTCTGCCCGGGAGGTACATCGCTTTGAGATCCAGGAGGTTCTTCTCCGCCCAGAGCATGATCGGCTCTACCTCCCTGAGGAGCGATCTGCTGCGCGTGCCTCCCTGCCTCTGCAGATATGAGACAGCCGCCCTGTTGTCCAGGCGTAGGAGTATCCTCCGCCCTCTGACTTGAGATGTCAGAGTAGTCAGTGCCAGGAAGGCTGCCCTCATCTCCAAGATGTTGGATACCACTCCCCGGGTAGAACATGACCATCTCCCTTGAATCCTGGTTTCCCCGCAATGGGCCCCCCAGCCTTGCCCGCTCGCGTCGGATGTGACCGTGGTCCAAGAGAGGGAGCCCAGATAGTGAGGCTTGGAGAGGTTCTCCGGGATTGTCCACCAGCGCAGACTCCTGCGCATTACTCCCGTCAGCAGGATTGTCTGTGAGAGACGCTGTCTCTTCCATTGAGCCAAAAAACCTGTTTGAAAGTATCTCAGGTGCCAATGGGTCCAAGGCGTCAGGGGAATACAAGAGGACATTGTGCCAATAAGACTCAGACATTGTGATGCCGTCAGATACTGGCTCTGGATGGTCTTGCGCATCCTGCGGATGATGATCCTTGCCTTCGAAGGAGGTAACGACACTGTCCCCTCCTGAGTGTTGAACATCGCACCTAGGTAGACCATCTGTCGAGTCGGTGTTAATTGACTTTTGTCCATATTTATAAGCCATCCCAGTCTTCTTAGGGACTGTAGAAGGATCTCCCGGTGATGTACCAATTGCTCCGGACTGCTGGCTAGTAGGAGGATATCGTCCAAGTAGTGGTATATCCTCAGGCCCTTCTCCCGAAGGGGGGCCAGAGCGGATATCAATATTTTGGTGAACACTCTGGGGGAGGTGCACAGCCCAAAGGGTAGGGCTTGAAACTGTAGGTGGGTTTGGCCCACTGCAAACCTCAGATACTTCTGGAATGCAGGAAGAATTGGGATATGGAGGTAGGCATCCTGCAGGTCGACCGAGATCATCCAATCCATTGGTTGGACTACTTGGATA
The DNA here is from genome assembly GCA_028564925.1 of Lithobates sylvaticus. Lineage (NCBI taxonomy): Eukaryota > Metazoa > Chordata > Amphibia > Anura > Ranidae > Lithobates > Lithobates sylvaticus. The sequence continues at coordinate 10,334 of JAQSEC010002690.1, forward strand.
ATTGTTTGCAGGGACTCCATCTTGAAGCTCTCGGTGCTGATGTACAGATTGAGCTTCTTCAGGTCTATCACTGGCCTCCAACCACCTGTCTTTTTGGGTACTAGGAACAGGGTAGAGTAGAAGCCTGTGAAGCGCTCTGACAAGGGAACCGGTACAGCCGCCCCCTGAAGCTGGAGGGATGTTATAAACTGTACTAGGGCCTGCGCTTTTGACGGTGAGGCCGGAATCTCGGTTCTCTTGAAGGATATGGGAGGTGGAGTGTGAGAGAACTTCCAAAAGTGTCCCCACTGGATTGTTGATAAAACCCAGGGGTCTTGGCAATGGGTAGTCCAGACTGGGACAAAGGACTTTAGCCTGGCTCCTACCGATGGTCTCTGGAGTAGCCCGGCGTCAAAAGGACTGCTTCTGCTCCTGAGGGGTCCTAGGGGCTTTGTTTTTTCTGCTCAGAAAGGAAGCTTGGGTGCCTCTCCAGGGCCTTCTGTTGTCTCTGAAATATCTTGACTGTCTAAAGTCCCTGGCGTTTGACTGGCGGAACCTGGACGGACCTCCTCTGGGACCTCGCACCCTTTTGTCCTGGGGGAGCATACCAGATTTTCCCCCTGTCACCCTGGAGATAGCCTTCTCCAATTTGTCTCCAAATAGCGCTTTGCCATCGAATGGGATCTTACACCAATTTTGCTTGGAGGCGAGATCAGCCGTCCAGGGCTTCAGCCATAAGGCTCTCTTTGCCATCACGGAATGGAGCATAGACCGGGCCGAGCATCTGATGGTGTCAATGGCTGCCTCCCCGACAAAGTCTGCCGACAGTCTAAGTTCCTCCAAGGCTTTTATTATGTCTTCCCTAGGGACCTCCTGTCGTAGGGCCGTCTCGATGTTGTCTGTCCAGGCTCTGATGGCATTTGACACAGAAGTGAGGGCAATGGCCGGTTTACAGGCGGCTCCTGCGGCCAAGTAGCTCCTCTTAAGCTCCAGATCGATCCGCCTATCTAGAGGATCTTTGAAGGAAGCGGAATCCTCCATTGGGAGGGTGACATTCTTCGCTAAACGCACCACGGCCGCGTCTACTACCGGCATGGAGTTCAGCGACTGCGTTTCAGCCTCTGGTAGAGGATAAAGTTTATTGAGCCGGCCCACGGAGAGCTTCTTGTCGGTCCTTAACCATTCATTTTGGATGACTTCCGTGATTTCCCCCATTAGAGGGAAGAGAATCTGTCTCCTTTTGAGGAAGGGGAAGTAACTCCTGGACCTTTGAGGTGGTTCCTCCGCCTCCTCCCAGGTGATCGCGGTCTTGACCGCTTGGATAAATGGTGGGACCAGGGCATAGCTGAATCCGGACGGCTCTGATTCCTCTGAAGAGTCCCCTGAGGGGTCTTCAGGTGGTAATTTCTCGGCCGGCCGTGACGGCGGCGGGGGGGTACTGACTGCCGAAGGACCTGGGACTTCGTGATCTGTTTCCCCTGCCTGTGTCCGTGGGACTGGCTGAACGGGGACCAGGGCTGCTAGCTCGGAGAATGAGTCCCTCATTGTTCGCTTAAGCAGATCCACGACCTGCTGACTCTCGAGCTCGCGGTTGGCCGCGTAGTCCCTGAAGCAGTCCTTACAGACCAGTTTGCCCGGTAGCGGCGTAGCCCCGCATGTCCAGCACTTCTTCTTTGCGCCACTTCTAGGGGAAGGCGACCGGTCTCGTCTTCTGGATCTTGACCTCTCTGATTCGTGGCGTGAGGACCGGGACCCATGATGAGAGGAACGGGACCTGCGGTCTGGGCTGTCATCATTGTCGCTGCGTCTTGACGACTTCTTGGTGCTTTTGGAGTGGGCAGGGCTACAATGCAAAGAATCTATGTTAGATTCATGCAGTGCACTTTTTTTTTTTTTTTTTTTATATACTCACGTACAGTTGGTCTCATACCTATTGGACGTAGGAGGATCTTTGTTACGAGATGAATAACTCATAGCGCGGTTGGGCAGAGGGATCAGCTGCGGAAATATAGTAAGATAGGGGAAGAGAGAGAGAGAGAAAGGACTATGTAGATTTAAGCGTACACATAAATACCTACATGTAACATATACTTGCTTATATACCCGCATACATGTGCGCCCCGCCCGCCCCCCTCCCCCCCGTCTCCTTTTCTTTTTTTTTTTTTTTTTTTTTTTTTTTTTTTTTTTTTTTGCAGAGATTTTCCATGTATACACAACGCACACAAAAAAAAGTATATTAAATTATATTACGTTCTGTGTTTTCCCATTTCATCAAAAAAAAAACTTTTAAATGCTCATTTGGGGAACCTACCGAGAGACGGACAGCAAGAGGCTCGCAGGGCACGGCTGAAACACTACTGACAGCCATGACCCTGCTGCTATCCTTTAAATACAAAAGGAGGTGGATGGGCTAATCCCAAACCACCTCCTACCTATTAAAAATGAAGAAAGGGCAAAAACTGGAACTTTTTCCAGTAACCAAAATGGCCGCCGGGCGGTCAGGCCGCTGCGCATGCGCGCGCGCATGCGCAGTAGCTATCGGCGGCGAGGGCTCTGTGCGGAGCCCTCGCCAGTCGGCGTCTCCTCCCCACCCCGGAACGCGCATGCGCCCATCAGGCGGCGAGGACGCCGACCTTGGGGGGACCTGTCAGCCGCATGCAGGAGCAATAAGGAGCGCTCCCGCGGCCCCCCCCCCCCATGAAGATGACTATTTGGTGGCATCCCTGTACAAAACAAAAGGGAAGGCATGTAAGCAACATCCAAGGCACAATTATATGGGAGGGCAGAGAGAGGGAGAAGGGGAGAAAAAGAGAGGGGAAAGGGAGAGAGGGAAGGAAAGAAAAAAAAAAAAAGGTAACCGGCCTGAGACTGAGCTGATCCACCTGCGACTCGCTGCGATTCATCGTAGAAGGCGGCAGACTGCGTTCCTGTGAGGAAACTCTGCAAGAAGACCCCACAGATCCACAGAGGGGTTCCCAGTCTTATTAGTGCATTGAGCGGACCCAAGAACAGGGACTTCGCACGGGAAAGGCTAAACCCGGCGAACGCTGCCGAAGGCAGAGGTATGGACATCTGCTACTCTTCACCAGCACAAGAGGTATGAGGAAAAAAAAGGAGAATGTTGGGGGAGGGACGGTGCCTTTAATTTATGCTATTCACTAGTCCTGAGGGAGGAGTCGAGGCGGAGCTCTATCACAGGTATGCTGCCATGGAGGCACCAGGAAAGGGGATTTAAGTGATTTTGAACTTGACATGGTTGTTGGTGCCAGGACCGGACTAGGAATAAAAACCAGACTGCGGACATACTGCATGAGATTGTAAATGAATTTAAACCAAAATCTTATATATGGAAAAGATTCTGAATAAATAGCGGCGCTAATATAAATCACAAACACAAAAATTATATTCACATGTGACTATAAATAAATAAACTAAACTAAATAATTTCACCTTCTAGTGCCTCAGTGAAAATCATCATATAAAACACAAAAAATTATATTCAAATATACAAAATATACAAAACCTTCTAGTGCTCAGTGAAAAATATATAAAATACAAATATACAAAATATACAGTGCAGGAAAAAATACAGCAAATAATAAGTGCACTCTATAGTGCATCAACCAGTATAATACCAGTTGCTACAAAGCAAACAGTGATCATAAACAACATAAAGTTTGTGTAATATTCCACACAGCTTGCAAAAATTTAATGTGTATATTCTTCTTTCAGTCTTCCACCACACCACAGTGATCCGTGCTTCCACTCCCAAAAGAAACGCACTCACCAAATAATTTGCCCGCACTCTCGTGTCAGGCTACTGCGCTTTAAAATTCCACCACAAAGGATAAGTGGTCACTCCCAAACAATTGTGTAATTGGATCTCTCCATATGTGAATAAAAAAGAAATTCTCCAATAGTGTAAAACCACTTTAAAACTTTTATTCAGACCAAAATAAATCTTCAATCATCTCACTCACATTTAACAAAGTAAAAGCCAGCATAGGTTAATTTCAAACAGCACTGCACGCTCCACTTCAAATTAGCACACTTGTTAAGAAAACTTGCAGTCACGGCGGACTCGAGGTGTACACAGGCTGTGTAAGATGTAGCTCACCCCCTCCTTACTGCTCGTGCTCCAAGATTAGGGACTGCCTTTCCTCAGTAGATTTCTGGCGCTGTGTCTCACAAGATTAGTTGCCACTCAGCCACGCCCCCGACATGTTTCGTCATTAAACCGACTTATTCATGGGGTTCAATAAGGAGGGGGTGAGCTACATCTTACACAGCCTGTGTACACCGCGAGTCCGCCGTGACTGCAAGTTTTCTTAACAAGTGTGCTAATTTGAAGTGGAGCGTGCAGTGCTGTTTGAAATTAACCTATGCTGGCTTTTACTTTGTTAAATGTGAGTGAGATGATTGAAGATTTATTTTGGTCTGAATAAAAGTTTTAAAGTGGTTTTACACTATTGGAGAATTTCTTTTTTATGCACATATGGAGAGATCCAATTACACAATTGTTTGGGAGTGACCACTTATCCTTTGTGGTGGAATTTTAAAGCGCAGTAGCCTGACACGAGAGTGCGGGCAAATTATTTGGTGAGTGCGTTTCTTTTGGGGAGTGGAAGCACGGATCACTGTGGTGTGGTGGAAGACTGAAAGAAGAATATACACATTTAATTTTTGCAAGCTGTGTGGAATATTACACGAACTTTATGTTGTTTATGATCACTGTTTGCTTTGTAGCAACTGGTATTATACTGGTTGATGCACTATAGAGTGCACTTATTATTTGCTGTATTTTTTCCTC
>JAQSEC010001311.1:0-11202 GCA_028564925.1 Lithobates sylvaticus
ATCATGTTGTGGGGATGCTTTTCTTCAGCAGGGAAGCTGGTCTGAGTTGATGGGAAGATGAATGGAGCCAAATACAGGGCTATCTTAGAAGAAAAACCTGTTAGAGTCTGCAAAAGACTTGAGATTGGGGCGGAGCAATCTCAAGTCTTGGGTCGGTGTCCAGCAGGACACCGATCCAAAACATTCAGCCAGAGCTACAATGGAATGATTTAGATCAAAGCATATTCATGTGTTAGAATGGCCCAGTCAAAGTCCAGACCTAAATCCAATTGAGAATCTGTGGCAAGACACAATTGCTGTTCAGACGCTCTCCATCCAATCTGACAGAGCTTGAGCTATTTTGCAAAGAATAATGGGCAAAATTTTAACTCTCTAGATGCGCAAAGCTGGCAGAGACACAGGCAGCTGTAATTGCAGTGAAAGGTGGTTCTACAAAGTTTTGACTCAGGGGGCTGAATACAAATGCACACCACACTTTTCATATATTTATTTGTAAAAAATGTTGAAAACCATTTATCATTTTCCTTCCACTTCACAATTATGTGCCACTTTATGTTGGTCTATCACATAAAATCCCAATAAAATACATTTACGTTTTTGGTTGTAACATGACAAAATGTGGAAAATGTCAAGGGGTATGAATACTTTTTAAAGGCACTGTACATGGATGCGAAAGCAGACAAATAAGGGAAATGCAGAAATCGCTTGCTTAATAAATGTTTGTCTTAGCTGGGAAATACTTTGTTGTGTTATATTAGGGCCCAGAGAAATGTATTCCTGTCAACAGATGTTCCGTATTCTCAGACTTCTGGCTCAGACTAGACAAGTTTTAGGGTAATTTATGTCCCCGTATGATTCCAGCTGCTTGCCATTACCAAAGAATACAGGGCATATCCCTCAGGCATTCATACTCAATTCAAAGGCTGATCCTTGGTGTGAGAAAGACATTCTGTCTGTTAACATAAACACAAATGTCATTAATTTGTATACAGATGTTTAAAATGGCTTTTAAAAGCCTTTACAGCTCATCCGTTTAGAGTTAACCAGGAGCTCTTGTGCTAGAATTATTGCTCTCGATCTGACATTCACAGTAATACCTTGTGTGGTGTGACTACGCTTTACATACAGTATATGTGCGCCCCCTGGGCATGCATTTGCGAGTGTGTGCAGGGTAACAGGTGTGTTAGCACATTTTTAATACATTTTATAATTTTTTTTTTTTTTTTTACTTCATTGCTATCACAAAGAGTTGATAAACCCTCATGTGATAGCATGAGCAGGTGACACATACTCTTTATGGAGACATTAGGGGTCCAATAGACCCCATTATCTCCCCTGTCCTTCCCAGCAAGTAACCAAGCACAGATCTGCTCGGTTAGATGCTCCCCTGGCTTGAACCACCCAGGAAATGGAGGATCAGAACTGGAAGTGATGAAATCATTGTCGCTTCCAGTTTCTTACAGTGCTCCTGGGCTCCCGGTAAGAGCATGAGAGCCTGGAGACACACTGCACCGCCTGCGCTGTGAAAGTGATCCGCGGCTATACCGATATACAGCCGCCAGATCACTTTCATGCCAGAGCAGGGTGAACAAAATAGGCACAGGCTAATGACTGCAGCTGCATCCACAGAGCTGAACTAGTTAAATAACACACTGAGTCCAAGGGTCAGGATTAAGTAATAGAGAGCTCAGGGGTCAAGATTAATAACAGACATAGTTTATTGGTTTGGGAGTAAGTAGTACACAGAGTTCAAGGGTCAGGATAAAAAATATTAACTATTTATCTTCAAGCTATATTAAGCTTAACAGGAGTCTTTGAGTTTGCTGTTGCGCATCGTTGGCCACCAGCAATTGCTTTAATATATCCTATTTTTTACTTCAACAGGGGTGCTGTTCTTTTAAATGCTAGTTTTTCAAAAAGCAAGAAGCAGGCTTTTTAAATAAAACAGGCTTTATTCAACTTAAATGGCTTTCTAAGCAGCAAATTAACAAGCAGTGCAGTCCCTTTCTCAGAATCCTGAGTTAGCAGTTGTTGCCTCTGGCTACCAGGCAACCACCAAAGCAATGACCGACCGATGACATAGGGGCATTCCTGACAACATTTGAAAGAACAGTAGAATAAGAAGGGTAGTCTTGAGACAAATATGCCTACCTAATTATACCTTTTTTGTCAGGAGACCCACAAAAAAGCATATTTTGATCTACTTCCTGAGGATGCTTTTGTCCATAAATTGCAAATTCTAAGCCATCTGGGGGGTGACAACAGCTGGCCAAGCACAAATGCACAGATAAAGCTTCTGAGCAAATAGGCCACCTCAGTCACAGATGCACGATTTGATCTAGCTGGTCACCAAGTGGATGCAACCAGAGACCTTAATGGGGGACCCCAAATGGTGGAGAGGTTTATGATGGACTGGTAACTTCAGTCTCTGCTGGTTGACCTGCAACTGTGGATGTGTCAGTGACCCAGTGACCATCTGGTATAAATGATGGAAAGGTACACAGTGAGTGAGGAGCTGCTCAGCCCCACCAGATGAAAGGGAAGCCCCTTCTACAAGCCAAAGAATAGTTTCTCCTTTGAGGAAAACCATGTTGCAAAGCCCTGGAACCAGCCTAAAAGAATCCCTGGAAGAGTAAGTCCCACTTCCTTTGTGGTAACAACCTGGAACCTCAATGCCCCTCATGGGGAGACCCATATAATGCTGGGGTGCCATAAATGGGGGTAATTCCCATTGCAAGAAGAACCAAGGCAATGTGGGGCTCTTTGCAGGCTTTCTCTCTTTGCCCAGGAAGCCTATACTGCACACCCTCTTTCTGGACTTCTGGTGGTGGAATTTTTCCTCTGATTATCATTCAGGTTTTAGTTACAGCTTTCATGGAGTCAGGGACTATGGTGACCTTGGTACAGGACATTTTGGTTGGTGAGGTGGGACCTGTGATCAAGACACTACGGGTCATCAGAATCCATGGGGATACAAGGACCTACCCATGGTTGTCTGTGTCCATTACTACTAGCTGTAGAACAGGAGGTTGGACTGGTAAGAAATCTGGTACCAAGTGTAGCGCCAGGCTCCTGAAGAGCACGCACTATATTTTTGTCAATTTAATGTTTCTAAAACCATAGTTGGCTTTTAGGGTTAATTGTTCCAAATTATGGTCTCAGTACCAGTTTGGCTGGACTGTATTGTGTTCTGCTTGGCTATAGGTGTCGGTGTCCCCTCTGGCAAGCATGTGAATGCAGTCCGGTTGGACGCATTGGGTGCCAATCTTTCTCGGAGCCAATTAGTGAGTGTGTTGTCTCGCTGTGGTTCTGGGAGAGGGTACTTAAGGTACTGAGGTCACGTGATTCTGGGTTCCAGTCCAGAAGATCTTTCTGACTGTTTGGTCCTGGTCCTCCTGACCAGCCTCCAGGAGCCCTCATGGCCTGGGGTGCGGATCCATCCATTTCAGAGTCTCAGGGCTGGCTAGCCCGAGGCACAGTAACTGGAAGGAGAGTTCCAAGGTGGTCCGGTGCCGTCTCGGTTTTGGAGAGGCCCAGTAACTGAGAACGCAACCAGGGGAGGACTCTTCAGAAGAGAGCCACGCACAAGGCTGGCTGCTCAGCAAGAGCCTGGAAGCTAAGTTGGAAGGACACCAGGTGAATCCACACCCATACGGTATCGCCGGACCGGTTGCAAGATACTGGTACCGCGTGAGAGTTCTCTGAGTTCATCTTTCAGTTACAACCAAGTCTGTGGCAGAGACTTTCCATTCTCAAGTTTACAACCAAGTCTGTGGCAGAGACTTTGCTTTATGCGAATCACCTGTCGGTTGCTAAATTCACCAAAAGGGGATTTATCCGATAGCTGTAGTATCCAGTTGCGAATGTCTATTCCCTGGATTGTATAGTGAGAGACATTCAAGTGTCAGCAGTTCCAAGAGTACCTGAACTTCCTACCCATACCCTCTTTTCCCTACTGAGAGACTGTGTTCTGTTCAACGGTTGGATCCAGTGTCAGTTTCTACAGTTCTTTGGGCCATCTACCTTGGGAAACCCCTAGACGCACACAAGGTCAAGAAGGTAACGGTAAGCCCAAATCAAACCAGCAGCTCCTTCGGGGGTTAGTGCTACACAAGTAATCGTGGAAAATTATTTTCCAAAATGTTGGAAACTGTGGGAAAGCAGTGGTCTGACCAAATGGGTAAAACACACTGCTGCCCCGCAGATGATGATGTTATTGATATACCATATAATGATTTGTATGATGCTGGATACGATGAGGGGTCTTGTTACAGAGCCCATAATAAGAAGATTGGCAATATCGGAAAGCAGAGTCCTTAACCTGACCTTCCCATTGAGGGAATTGAGATCTATCCCTTACAGGTCATGTCTGGAGAGATGTTCCAGATGTGTCTCTCTGGGAGCTTTTGGCATGGCTCAGATGCAGGGAAATTTTGTCAATTTCTTCCAAGAATGTTCTAAAATATGCTTCCCAGATGCAAGAGTAGATTACAAATGTGATGCTACTGGTCAGACGTTATATGCAAAGTGCCCAGGAGGCACAATAATGAGTTTACAACAGATCAGCTAAAATAAAACACTTTCAGGTCCAGAATCGAGTGGCAGCATTGATCCCTACTATAGATGGCAAGTTTCTGGCTAGGTGGCAAGGCCCGTTTGAGATTGTGACTAAAGTGAAAGAGTGAATGACATGGTGCATCAACCAGGCAAAAATAAACTTTATCAGGTGTACCAGATCAATTTGTTGAAGCTCTGGAAAGACAGAGATCCAGTAACTGCCTGATTGAGTACAAGACTTGAGCCACCAGCTGGTGGGGACAGTGTCCAGATAGCCAGTAGTCTATTCAAAGCCCAAACTCAGAAAGTAAAGGAAGTTTTTGCAGAGGAGCAAGGAAATGTTCTTTGATTTACCAGGACTCACTAACATTATTGAGCATGATATCATCACCTAGCCTGGTGTTAAGGTTTATGTTGGGCCATACTACATCCCAGAAGCTTAGAGGAAGGTTGACTCAGATGAGGTGAAAGTGTTGGCGCAGGGAATAATTGAGGAATTGCAGAGTGAGTGGTCAAGCCTGATTGTGTTGGTCCCAAAGCCCAATGTCACTGAGATTCTGCAATGATTACCCGAAGCTGAATGCGTGTCCCAGTTTGATTCTTACCCCAAGGCCTAGGTGGATGAGCTTATTGAAAGACTAAGCCAAACTTCATACATCACTTTGAACCTTACAAAGGTATACTGGCAGATATCTCGAACCAAGGCTGCCCAGAGAAAACCTCTTTCTCCACCCCAGAGGGGTGTACTTCCAGGAATGGCCTTTGGACTACAGACTGCTCCAACTACATTTCAACAAGCCATGGATCAGACATTACACTCCCACTGGGAATGCACCTCAGTTGATGACTTGATGACATTGTCATTTTAAGTAGGAACTGGGAAATCCATTTGGCAAAGTCCAGGCAGTGTTTCGATTTTCTGTGAACCCCAAATATATTCACAGAGGAAGCAAATTGTCATGGGTACATTGTGAGAAGAGGGACAGTGTGACCCCCAAGTCAACACGGTAGAGTATATACCAGTGATGGTGAACCTTTTTGAGCCTGAGTGCCCAAACTGCAACACAAAACCAACCTATTAATTTGAAAGTCCCAATTTCAAGTGCAATTAAGCAACAAAAAAACAATAGCTCAGCTTATGACAGTCTGGTAACTGACTCACCATGAGGTGGGGTACCTCAACAACTAGCCAAGCAGCACTATAGACTTCAGGAAGTCACAGACTGACCACCCACAAAGTAGTGAGTGAAGACCAGCTGTGATATTACCAATTACATTAGCTTTATTGAAATACAAGTAGCAAAAATTGGCCAAAAGGCCATAAATCCTCCAAACACCATATAAAAAGAATACAGAATGTTGCCCCCCCTAAAAAACATACTCAAGGGCTCAGGCACCATACAAATGCGTTCAACTGTCAAACATGTACAGCATAGCCAAAGATGATTACAAAACAATACTACATACACCCATAAAGGTGGATCACATCCAACCTACTCTATACAGGGAAGCACTGAAATCATTTCAGGATCTCCCCCACTTCCTCCCATTGGGCCCCATACTGTATTATAATCCTCACTGGGCTATTAGTATTGTTATCTTGGATAAATTTAGGTTTAAGAAGGTCAGCTCCCACCTTACTGGTTGCCTTTTTCCTGGCCCTCCTAAGGGTGCGGTGGGGATATCCTCTCTCCCTGAATCTTTCATAGAGTTCACCCACTTCACCCCTATAATTGCCATCAGTGTAGCAGTTCTTAAGAAGGGTTCTTTACAAGGGCCTCTGATAGTGGCTACTTGTGCACAGGAGGGAGGGGGCTGGAACGCTCTTGGAGTGTGGCGTAAGGCGAAATGACATCACTGGATGAACCGTGATGCGTTTCCAAGCAAGGGCACTGGTGATGGCCGGTCAGTGTACACCCCTTTGTCAAGCTCTTCCGAGTATAGCTCGCGTGCCCACAGTGACGGCTCTGCATGCCAGCTGTGGCGCACATGCCATAGGTTCACCATCACTGGTATATACAGTCCTGGCCCTGCCCCCTTACCAAAAAGAGTGCATGCATTATTTGCAGAGTGTGGTACAGGATGTTTGTGTGCTAGTTTGAAACCAAGGGTCAGAAGTCCGTGATGGTTGAGTGGAATGCAGATGCCAAAACTGCTTTCCTAGAACTCAAGTCTGCACTGTGCCAAGACCCATTTCTAATCGCACTCAATTCCTCCAAAGAATTTGTCATTCACACAGATGCCTCTGATGTGAGATTGGGAGTTGTTCTGTTGCAGGCCATTCAGGGAGAGGAGCATCCCATGTTTCTTTTCAGTCAAATATTAACCACAGCTGAGAAACTATACAATAATCAAGCAGGACTGTTTGGCCATTAAAAGGGCCCTGGAGGTGCTTCCATAATATATCATAGGGAGGAAGCTCAGGCTCGTCTCCAACGATGCGTGCCTGAAGTGGCTGTGATGGAACAAAGGGACAAATTCCAGGATAACCTGCTGGTTCCTGGCACTACAGGAGTTTGCGTTTGTGATGAAGAATAGGCCTGGGAGACTCCATCAGAATGCTGATGCTCATTCCTGGGTCTCTGCTCTACTGGTGCCGCCACCTTCACGTTGAGGAGTGGAGGGGTATGTATGACCAAAATGTATTTTACTTGGATGGCAGGAACAAATACCCTCTTTTTGTGTAGCAAGTCCTGGGCAGCAGGGTTTAACATAGTGGAGGGATGAGGGAGAGGAGTTAAGAATAGTAATGGCGTTTGGCTGCAGCTCCGTGGAGGTGTGGAAAACCCCTGCTACTGGCTGGGTTCTGTTGTGCCTCTTTTACCTAGACTTTTGTTACTTGGAAAACCTTCATTGCTGAAGTATATTTCTCTTTGTTTTGAATTTATGTTAACCCGAAGAGGAGCCTTTGAGTTTGTTTCCTGTTTGGGACTGTTATTTTGCTGCTGACAAGCTATTTTAGTTGAATAAAGCCTGTTTAGTTTTAATGTAGTGCAATCCCACTCATTCCCTGAGTATTATATGTTCTCTTATCTTCACACTGCAGTCCTCTTTGAACAAAGGGGGTTCCCTTCCTGGGAAATTAGTAATCTAATCAAAGTAATTGGGAGCAGAGGAACTACTGCAAACAGTATATGACATTAACCCAGGGCCGGTCCGTCCCGGGGTGCACGGGGTGCAGTGCACCCAGGCGCCACAGAGGTGGGGGCGCTGGAGCGCCAGAGTGCTCCGCTCCCTCCTCCTCTCCTTGTCCTCTCCGCCTGTCGCGGCCGCGCAGTGACGCCACGGGGGGGGTGGGGCGCTCCGTGGCCGAGCCCGACTTGTTTAGAACAGAGCGCGTGTGAGGCTTGTGCTGGTGGGCGGGAGGCGGAAGTTAAACACAGGAGGAGTCCTGTGTTTAACTTCCGCCTTCTGCCCACCAGCACAAGCCTCACACGCGCTCTGTTCTCCACCCGGGCGGCGCGGCTGCACACTGTCCTCTCCAGCTGCCGCCCGGGTGGTTTTAATTAGCCTAGGGGGGGGGGGGTCTATACCAAAGTGGGGGGGGGGGGGTTTGTCTAGGGGGGGTCTATACTAATGTGGGGGGGGGGGTCTATACTAATGTGGGGGGGGGTTTGTCCTGGGGGGTCTATACTAATGTGGGGGGTTGTCCTGGGGGGGTCTATACTAATGTGGGGGGGGTTTGTCCTAGGGGGTCTATACTAATGTGGGGGGGTTTGTCCTGGGGGGTCTATACTAATGTGGGGGGGGGTTTGTCCTGGGGGGTCTATACTAATGTGGGGGGGGTTTGTCCTGGGGGGGGTCTATACTAATGTGGGGGGGTTTGGGGGGGGTGTTGTTTGTCCTGGGGGGGGTCTATACCAATGGTGGGGGGGGGGGGGGGGGGGTTGTCCTGGGGGGTCTATACTAATGTGGGGGGGGGGGGGTTTGTCCTGGGGGGTCTATACTAATGGGGGGGTTTGTCCTGGGGGGGGTCTATACTAATGTGGGGGGGGGGGGTGGTTTGTCCTGGGGGGGGGGTCTATACTAATGGGGGGGTGGTTTGTCCTGGGGGGTCTATACTAATGTATGGGGGCTGGTTTGTCCTGGGGGGGGTCTATACTAATGTGGGGGGTGGTTTGTCCTGGGGGGTCTATAGTAATGGGGGGTGGTTTGTCCTGGGGGGTCTATACTAATGTGGGGGGTGGTTCGGCCTGGGGGGTCTATACTAATGTGGGGGGGTGGTTTGTCCTGGGGGGTCTATACTAATGTGGGGGTGGTTTGTCCTGGGGGGGTCTATACTAATTTGGGGTGTTCGGCCTGGGGGGTCTATACTAATTTGGGGTGTACGGCCTGGGGGGTCTATACTAATGTGGGGGGGTGGTTTGTCCTGGGGGGGTCTATACTAATGTGGGGGGTGGTTCGGCCTGGGGGGTCTATACTAATGTGGGGGGGGGTGGTTTGTCCTGGGGGGGTCTATACTAATTGGGGGTGTTCGTCCTGGGGGGGTCTATACTAATGTGGGGTGTTCGGCCTGGGGGGTCTATACTAATGTGGGGGGGGTGGTTTGTCCTGGGGGGGGTCTATACTAATGTGGGGGGGTGGTTTGTCCTGGGGGGTCTATACTAATGTGGGGGGGGGTGGTTTGTCCTGGGGGGTCTATACTAATGGGGGGGGGGGGGTGGTTTGTCCTGGGGGGTCTATACTAATGTGGGTGGGGGGCTGGTTTGTCCTGGGGGGTTTATACTAATGTAGGGGGGGTTTGTCCTGGGGGGGTCTATATTAATGTTGGGGGGTCTATACTAATGTGGGGGGGGGTGGTTTGTCCTGGGGGGTCTATACTAATGTGGGGGGTGGTTCGGCCTGGGGGGTCTATACTAATGTGGGGGGGTGGTTTGTCCTGGGGGGGGGGGGTCTATACTAATGTGGGGGGTGGTTCGGCCTGGGGGGTCTATACTAATGTGGGGGGGTGGCTTGTCCTGGGGGGTCTATACTAATGTGGGGGGTTGTCCTGGGGGGGTCTATACTAATGTGGGGGGGGGGTGGTTTGTCCTGAGGGGGTCTATACTAATGTGGGGGGGTAGTTTGTCCTGGGGGTCTATACTAATGTGGGTGGCGGGCTGGTTTGTCCTGGGGGGTTTATACTAATGTAGGGGGGGGGTTTGTCCTGGGGGGTCTATACTAATGGGGGGGGGTTTGTCCTGGGGGGGCTATACTAATGTGGGGGGGGGGGTCTGTACTAATGGGGTGGGGGGGGGGTCTGTCCTGGGGGGTCTATACTAATGGAGGGGGTGGTTTGTCCTGGGGGGTCTGTACTAATGGGGGGGTGGTTTGTTCTGGGGGGTCTGTACTAATGGAGGGGGGGGGGTGGTTTGTTCTGGGGGGTTTGTACTAATGTAGGGGGGGGGGAAAGGTTTGTCCTGAGGGGGGTCTATACTGATAAAGGGGGGTGTTTTGTCCTGGGGGTCTATACTGATGGGGGGGTCTGTCCTGAGGGAGGTATTTATACTTAGTGAAGGGTCTGCACTGACGGAGGGGGGGGTCTATACTTAATGGAGTGGGGTCTGTACTGAGGGACGACTATAGTTGGTGGAGGGGGTGATACCATGTTTTACTGCACCAGGTGACACCAACCCTAGTGATGCCACTGCAGCTGCGGGCTCTTATTTTCCCTCTCCCTCACCTCCTCGTGCGCTGCTGTACTAATGAGCGGCGCACTATGTTTCTTCCCCCGCCTTCATAACGGCCAGGGAAGAAAAAACAAAGGAGCAAAGAAAAGGATTGTGGGACATGTGGTCCCAAGGACTGGCAGCCCCACTGTAACACGGAAACTGCAGCCCAAACAGCATGCTCAGCTGAATGGGAGAGAGAAAGCCAGGAGCCCGGGGAAGCTTTCAGGGAAGGGCACCCAGGACTCCAGAGGGAGAGGGCAGTGCTGAGAGAACACCATCAGAGAGAGAAAAAGCCACACAGCCTGGCACCATCCCTGGTGGAGGAAGGAATGGAGTCATTGCAGGAATACAGATCTGGGCTCTACCCAACGGAGTCGCCACGGGCAATTCAGAGTGAGCTGACTCCTGATCAGAGGAACCGTTGTTGCTGTATCGCTGGGTCAGGTGAGAGGGCCGATCGGCCATTATTTACTACCATCTCTTGTAACATGTCTGCAGTCTCTGACCATCTCTTGTAACATGTCTGCAGTCTCTGACCATCTCCTGTATTGTGTGCAGCCTGACCATCTCCTGTACTATGATTGCAGTCTCTGACCGTCTCTAGTATCGTGTCTACAGTCTCTGACCATCTCCTGTACTATGATTGCAGTCTCTGACCGTCTCTAGTATCATGTCTACAGTCTCTGACCATCTCCTGTACTATGTCTGGGGGCTCTTTCTAATAGACTCTCTAACAGAAGCCCCCTCTGTGTGCATCAGAGAGACTCCCCTCTAGGTCTCATTAGTGTACGCTCTTCCTGTATTTTCTTTATTGGTAAAAGATCATGGGAGGATCCCAGGGTAACGAAGACTTCTTACGGGTACATCTCTGTGTTGAAGTCGTTGTCATAGAAACATTTGTAAAGGGGAGGAGTTGGTAAGATGACCACGCCCACGTAGGGGCGCCAGAAATATTTCTGCACCCAGGCGTCTGTGACCCTAGGATCGGCCCTGC
>JAQSEC010004260.1:0-11130 GCA_028564925.1 Lithobates sylvaticus
AACGAGCGCCCATCAATGCAGCCTACGAGCGCCCATCAATGCAGCCTCACCAGCGCCCATCAAATGCCGCCTCACTAGCGCCCATCAAATGCAGCCTCATCAGCGCCCATCAATGCAGTCTACCAGTGCCCATCAATGCAGCCTCACCAGCGCCCATCAAATGCAGCCTACCAGTGCCCATAAATTAATGTTTGATTGCTTACATTCATTCGGCAGTCGGGACACAGACACAGTCCTCCGCTGCACCTCTGACACTATGTATGAAGAGAGCGTGGCTGCCTGCTGATGCTGAGACTTAGTTGCTTCCTGAAGAGAGTAGAAACACCAGTGGCCGGGCGCCCTAGGCAGCAGGGCGCCCTAGGCGACTGCCTAGTTTGTCTAGTGGTAGCACCGGCCCTGGGTGGCCCTACTGGCAATCTCCCGTCTGACTTCCTTCTCATGAAAAATCAAAGAAGCCAGGGGGATGATCGTTGACTGAACAGCTCCTGCACCCAATCAGATGCAGGCGCTGTTTCGGTATTTTGACAGCTGGAGCCACTGGTTGGCAGAATACAATACCCGCATCGGGAGATACATCTATCTACACTATTTAACATAAATAGAAGAAACTGTTAGATTTTTTTTAACAAATCTAAGCATTTGTAGCCAGTTTATATGTTGTTTTTTACTTTTTTTTTTTAGATTTTCTTCATCTGCCTAATTATCCCAAGTAATTGAGTCAGAAAGTGCAAAGGCAATTAGGTCAGAATAACAGCCAGTTGCTTAGTATTTTATATAAGTAGTCTGCATCCACAACCCTCATATTTCTCTCCTGAAATATTTACATGTTTTAAAACTGCATTTTATTGGCTGAAACACACAGCTATTTTAAAAGAGAATATTATAACATCCAAGAAAAAAAAAAAAAACACCTTGCCTCAGTTCCTCAAATCCATTTCTCCCAGGTATGATAGAACTTGGATCTTTCAAACTGCATAACATTTGTTGTGTAGCTCTTTGGTTTGTATTGTCTTCGATTATCAGCCTTTTCAGGCTAGAAAAAGGCTAAAGCTGGCCATACGCTAGCAGAATTATATTTGAATATATTTGTTTTAGTAATCGTAAGTAAGATCAAAGCGGCAATTATTTTACATGAGAAAATGTGAAAGGGCAGGATGGAAGATTTTTTTTTTAACCAAACTAACAAATTTCTACCAGTGAATGGGGCTTTAGTTTAGGAAAGTCCATTATTTCCAAAGTCAAATGTTAACAGCAAATTTCGTACATTCGAATGACATTTGTCATGTTATCTAATGCAATAATGAGAGATTTCGTACAAATGTTCATTCGAAAAACTACTAGTGTATGGCTAGCTAGAAACTTACTGCAGTGTCCTTCAGCTGGAATGAAAGGACAGGAAGTCAGCTGTGTGCATCAATATGTCCCCTAACAATATTAACGTTTAACTTATCACAGAGCCAACTGCTAATGATGTTTTATTAAACCTGCAACTGGCCTCATTCAATAAAGAGCTCTTGTTTTTAAAGGGGATCCATGGTGATAAGCATTTTGTTTTTTTAAATATAATAAAGCTTTGCTGAAAGGAGGAGAGTTGTAGAACATATACTCAGGGCTGGTGCAAGGATTTTTGAAACCCTAGGCGAAACCTAATTTTGCCGCCCCATTGGCTCCACTTCTGACTCCACCCCCTTTGCCCTGTCCATGTGACAGGAGGTGGCGCTATACACGAAGCATCGGCTCTGCTTCCTCTAGTGCTGGCTCCAGTGCTGCGCCTCTAATTACACTACCTGTCGGACGGAGCAGCTGCCTGAGACTGAGTTAGTTACATGCTGCAGCCTGCAGAGCATGCAGACGCGGAGGGAAACCAGCGGCCGGGCGCACCTAGGTAGCAGTGCGCCCTAGGTGGCTGCCTAGTTTGCCTAATGGTAGCACCGGCCCTG
Source organism: Lithobates sylvaticus (assembly GCA_028564925.1). Lineage (NCBI taxonomy): Eukaryota > Metazoa > Chordata > Amphibia > Anura > Ranidae > Lithobates > Lithobates sylvaticus. The sequence goes on from JAQSEC010004260.1 coordinate 1,941, forward strand.
CATATACTGCATGTATAACATATAGAACCATAAGCGTGCACACAAGGTGTGCCAGGTGTGCCTGGGCACACCCTAATCACCCTGTGTGGTGCAGATTCTCCCTGTTTAAACCCCTAATATAAATAAAAATAAAATATTAATACTAATAAAACCTACTGACACCATCCACTGCCTTACTGACACCAATCTCTGCCTTACTGGCACCCACCACTGCTCTACTGACACCGTCAGTATGTATACACATGCACACCTATATGTCTTTGAGCTTTGAGGTACACACCCTAATAGACATGTGCATTTTTTTCGTCCGAATGCATTTTCGTCCAAATTTGGGGTATTTTCGTTATCGTTTTAACAAACGATAACGAATGTGCAGAATCCGAAAACCGAAAGATCCGACATAAACAAATGCTTTATTTTTGTTTTCGTTGCAACAGTTCGACATAGATAGGAGATTCGACATGATGCTGACAATAGTGATCTGTGTCCATCGAATCTGTGGTCGAATGTGCCTAACCTTAGCTCTATTAGTCCAAGATTATTCTACATAGAGAGAAAAGATTCGACATTATAGAGACAATAGGAAAAAAACGTTGAATGTGCCTAACCTAACTCTATTAGTCCAAGATTATTCGACATGGAGAGAAAAGATTCAACATGAATATTCGATGAAGCAGGCAACGCGAGCGAACATTTATGGTCAAATGCTCCGCCCATAGGCTATAGAAGAATTCTAATGTTGGTTGACTAGTAATAATAATTAATAAATTTCATTATTACTAGTGTCATACAACATTAGAATTCTACTATAGCTTGTAGGCGGAACATTCGACTGGAAATGTACGATTGTGGTGTCGTACAGTTTAATTGCTCCATCGAATCTTCTTAGAACATTCGACAGACACCAGAAGCCTTCAATGACGTATTCAACCTTAATTATTTCAGATTTTCGTTCGAATGCATTTTTTAACGAAACAAAAAAATAAATAAAAAACGAATTTCGGGAGTAACTAAATAAATGTAAACAAATAAACATAAGATCTCAGCTCCCTTTAGGGCCGGTTCACACTGGTCCGACATGCGCTCCAACTTCCAGAGCACAAGTCGCATGACATGTCAAAATCAATGGTTTCCTATGAGAGCCGCCTTAGCTGGTCCGACTTTGAAAAGACTTTCTGCACTACTTTGGTCCTACTTGGGCATGATTTACCATTGATTTAACAGGAAATCAAAATCATCATCATCATCTTAACTGATCTGACTTGTGGCATGCGACTTGTGCTCTGAGGATCTTGTGGGGGAACCCCATGCCAAAATTGAAAAAAAAAAATGGTGTGGGGTTGCCAATCCTCCCCCCCCCCCAAAGCCAAACCTGACCCTTTGGCCTTGTATGGATTTTAAGGGGAACCCCCACACCAATAAAAAAAACGGCATAGCCCCCCCCAAAAATCCATACCAGACCCTTATCCGAGCATGCAGCCTAGCAGATCATGAAGGGGGAAGGGGGAATGAGCAAGTGACCCCATGACGCTTTCTTTTTGTTGTTTTGGCGTGGGGTTCCCTCTCAAGATGCATACCAGACTCAAAGTCGGATCCCGTTCATTGAAGTTGCATTGAAGTGGGACATGAAGTTGCAGGGCAAAGTTGGATCAGAAGTTGTGCAATTTTCATGCCGAAACAGTGTGAACACAGAACCCTGCAAGACAATGGCATAATTTGCTAGTATCTATCGCATACTAGCACATTATGAAACACTTACCTTAGAAGCAAGTCCTCCAATGGCGTGCTGTCACCGCTGACAGGGCTTTCATCTTCACCCGGTTTTCCTTCTGGGCTTGAGTGCTCCGGCCATCTGATTGGCTGAGCCGCGATGACGTCACTCCTGTGCATGTGTGCGGAGTCACGGCTGCGGTACGGAACTCTGTAGGGACAGCATAGGTATGCCGTCCCTCCAGAGCGCATATGCTGGTGATGTCACCGGCTGCATACAGTGTGAATATCTCCTAAACAGTGCAAGTTTAGGGGGTATTCACTGTACCTACAGGTAAGCCTTATTATAACCTTACCCGTAGGTACAAGTGAAGAAAAAAAAGACTTTACTGCCACTTTAAAGTGGTGTTTCCCCCAAATTTACAACTTTTAACCTATGTGCAGGAAATGAGCTAATAAAAATTAATTGGATAAAAAAAAAATCCACTTACCAATTTCTCACTGTTGCTAGGTGGTCCCACGAAATCTGGCTCTTCAATAGCCTAGGCTAAACACGTCACTTCCCCTCAGCGCAGTCAGTCATCTGGGACACGTGACAGGTCCCAGATGACTGCGGTGTATCACGGTGTGTGGCGCCACGAGCGCCACGAGCGGAGCGGGGAACGAGGGGGGGCTTCGTTCCCCCGCATCGCTGGACCCTGGGACAGGTATGTGTCCGATTCTTAAAAGTCAGCAGCTGCAGTATTTGTAGCTGCTGACTTTTAAAAAAAATTTAAGGGGCACCCCCCTTTAAGCATGTTTTCTTGCAAGCAGGTGGCACTCTCCGTAGCTTTTCAGGTGTTTTCCAGCCTAAATGCTGAAAGCGCACTTTTTCACAGAGTTCAACAGCTCAAGTTTTTCATCCCCCTCCCCTATTCCCTCCTGTTGTGCAAAGCAAGCTCTCATAAAAGGTGTCTGTTAGAGAGAGGGAGGCTGAAGGCATACCGCTTCTAACTTGTTTTTTCTTTAGAAAAGCCATAATACTATGTGCATCCTGTATTAAATGTTTACTTGTAAAACAAAAGTTTACAAATATTTTTAAAAATGGAGATAAAATATTGGTTTAAAAATATAAGGATGTTAAAATAAAATTAAAATTAAATTGACCCCAAACCTTTTATGTTTTTATTTAAATGCTAATTGCCAGGCACAATAACTCATAGTGAACAATCAAAATCCATCTCACAATATCTGTTCTGGAAAGTGTAATGGGGATTTGGGGAGGGGGTACATGTGCTAGGAGGAGGGTTTGTGGGGAGGGGGCTGGAGCCAGGATATTTGTGCTAGGAGAGGGTTGGAGGATTTGAGTAGGGAGGAAGAATTTGTGTTGGGAGTAATTTAGGGGGGTTGTGTTAGGAGGAGGGATTTGTCCTAGGAGGGGGATTGGAGAAAGAAGATTTGTGCCAGGAGGGGGTGGGGGAATTTGGGCTATTGGAGGGATTGGGGGGGGGGGGGGGGGGGGGGGGGGGTTGTGCTGGTGAGGGATTTGGAGGAGAAGATTTGTGCTAGGATAGAATAAGAATGAGGATGTGTGCTAGATAGGGTGGTTTTTCGTGGGTGAGGGAGATTTGTGCTAGGAGGCGGAATTGGGGTGAGGTTTGAGCTGTGGGCAGGATTGGGGGGGGGGGGGGCAAAGATTTGTGCTGGGAGGGGGGATTTGAGGTGGGAGTTGGGGGAACATGTGCATTATTGTTTGGGGAGAATTTTGGCTTACAGGCAGAATTTATGTTTTTTATGTATGACGGAATGTTTGTGTCCAGTAATAATGATTTTCATGTAATTTTTGTGAAAATATCATTTCAAAATTTTTGCGGGGGGGGGGGGGGGGGTAGGGCTGTCAGGTAGGCTGTTATTTGTAACAGTGGCCCTGCCCAAATGTGTAACTCTGTAGACATGTGGGTTGCAGAGACGAGAAAATGAAAGGCTTAAAAGGGAACTGAAATATTAGCATTCTCTGTAGAGGACACCAGATGGTCTACACAATCTCAACCTTCAGTGTGGACACAGAGAAGATGGGGGGGGGGGTGAAGACAAAATCAACCAGTTATATTTCACTCTACACATAACAAATGCTTTAGTGGATCTGTGAGTATGAACACTCTGTTATATAGCATGTAATGAGACATGCCATTTGGAACAGAACTCTGGAAGTTGCACCAGGCAGAGGGCAAAGGACCAGTCACCCGTGTTGTCTAAGTTCTCCCTGCCACTGATTTTTTTTCCCCCACTACTGACCTACCATGCGTTATTCTGCACTGAGTCTCTATATAGAAGCAGCCATCTTGATAGAGGCAGGGTATTACTTAATCATGTCAGAACTTCCAGCAAAGAGAACAATGAGCAGCGCAGTTATGACATTAACAAATGTCATTAGACTATCGGTCAGAGGCACAGTGTTGTGATCTCACGATGTGCCTCTTGTAGAAACAGGAGTGCCTAGGCACACTCACATACCAGGAAGTGCACTTCTATTTTTTAGGAGGGATTCCAGACAGGATACACTTTCAGGGCACTGCTTAAAGTATAAGTTCACCTTTACAGAAAAATCTGTAAAGTGTACTTTCATAGGACCCCCCTCCTCACAAAAGCCCCCCCCCCCCCCCCCCCATTCTGCTAAACTGCAACTCGGCGATCTCCCATTCTGAGCCCTGCTATTGCCACCTCCCCGGATCGGGGGTTAGAAATCCCCTCGGCATTCTCTCTACTTCTTCCTCGCTGACAGGATGGGCTACGCGGGATCTGATTGCCATGTGATGGCGCCGACCAATTAGAGTGCTCCGAAACATACCTCCTGACGGGGGACGTTTTGGAGATTAAGCCGAGGGGATTTCTAAGCCCCGGTCCGGTAAGTTGGTGATAGCAGGGCTCAGAACGGGAGATCGGGGGGGGGGGGTGAAGAGGGGGTCCTGTGTAAGTTCACCCTACAGCTTTTTCTGTAAAGGTGAACTTTCACTTTAAACACAATGCACACATCCAGATTCCCCCTCTAAGATAGCCGATCTTTGCTTTTAGAGTGAAAATTAGAGCTCTTTATTAAATAAAGCTACCTGTCTGTTAGGCTTAGTTACCCTTTACTAGTGGTTTAGGTTTTCTGTATAGAATTCATTTATGGATAAAAAAATATTCTTTTTGCGCCCTGTTTAGGGATAAAAACTTGATTAAGTGTGTAAATGGAGCTCCCTGTATATTCTAATAAGCCTGAAAGTCCTAGAAGAGTTTCCTAAAACTGGTGTGCGTGACTTCACAGGGAAAGTACATCTGTGTTTGAACCACTATTGGGACAACTAAAGATCACAGGGGCCAAAAAGCATCTGGTCCTGTTGGTAATTGACTTTACATTACTTCACCTTGAAAAGACATTATTGACTAGGTATTTTCACTGTAAAGCTTTCCTGAGTGCTTGACTAATGGGGAGCTGAAAGTGTTTTAGGGCTGCAGGCCGTGCGCAGTTTAGCAGGTTACCTATAGCAATAAAAGGCATGGAACACTGTGGACCTGTTCTGCAGAGGCAACTTTCCAGGCCTTTGATTGCTAATATTGTGATTATTTATTTATAACCTGTCAATGCTCCCCTTAGATGTGCACAGCAAGAAAATAGGATTCTAAGTAAAATTCTGGTGCTAATGTGCATGTAAAATCAGATAATGAGGTGGACCCTGCAAGCTTACAATCTTTAGGGCATTATGTGCATTAAACCATCACGGTATCAACACTCCTTGTAATGTTTTACAGCCTGAAGACTGACATGACCCGCTGACTGGATATGTAAGTAATGCTATTTGTGCATTATAATAAAAAATACTATTCTAAGTGTAGACACTTTTCCCCTTCTTAACCCACCCACATGTCATTTCTTTATACATTTCAGTGCTTATTCATAGCTCCCACCTGTCCCTAAATTCGAGGGACTGTCCCTGATTTGGAGCAATGTCCCTTTGTCCCTCATTCCCCCTCATTTGTCCCTCATTTTGGTCTGATCTATATAGTTGTATAAAAATTGCACTTTTTATCTTTCAAAAAGTGTTTCCCAGTGCTAAACCTAAGTCTAAATTGCTGCATTTGTACATTTTAACCGCTTCCCGACCGCCTCCTGCACATATACGTCGGCAGAATGGTATGGCTAGGCAAAACCATGTACAGGTACGTGGCCCTTTAATTGCCTAGCCGTGGGTCGCGCGTGCGCCGCCGGCGGCGCGCTCGCGACCCGGTCGGGAGCTCCGTGACCACGGCCGCGGGACCAGCGGACCCGATCGCCGCTGGTGTCCCGCGATCAGGTCACAGAGCTGAAGAATGGGGAGAGGTCTGTGTAAACAAACCTCTCCCCGCGCTTCCTACTCTGCCTGTCATTGATCGGCTGTTCCCTGTCATCGGGAAAGCCGATCAATGACGTCAGACATCAGCACCGCCCCCTAATGTTAAAAAAAACACACACGTCACAGCCCATAACCCCTCCCCTCCCCCTAGTGGTTAACTCTTTCACTGCATGTGTCATTTATACAGGAATCAATGCATTTAAATAGCATTGATTGCTGTATAAATGACAATGGTCCCAAAAATGTGTCAAAAATGTCCGATGTGTCCGCCATAATGTCGCAGTCACAATAAAAATCGCTGATCGCCGCTATTACTAGTAAAAAAAAAAATATTAATAAAAATGCTATAAAACTATCCCCTATTTTGTAAACGCTATAACTTTTGCGCAAACCAATCAATAATCGCTAATTGCGATTTCTTTTACCAAAAATATGTAGAAGAATACGTATCGGCCTAAACTGAGGGAAAAAAAAAAAATTTTTTTTTATATATTTTTTGGGGATATTTATTATAGCAAAAAGCGAAAAATATTGCATTTTTTTCAAAATTGTCGCTCTAATTTTGTTTATAGCGCAAAAAATAAAAACCGCAGGGGCGATCAAATACCACCAAAAGAAAGCTCTATTTGTGGGAAAAAAAGGATGCCAATTTTGTTTGGGAGCCATGTCGCACGACCGCGCAATTGTTAGTTAAAGCGATGCAGTGCCGAATCGCAAAAAGGGGCCTGGTCCTTTGGCTGCCAATTGGTCCGGGGCTGAAGTGGTTAAAAGCCAATATAAAGAAATAGTAGTGGTAAAAAAAAAGCCCTTGTGGATTTAATTAACCTTTTTTTGGTTAATTCTCCTTTAGGGGGTGTGGCAGGGGGCGTGTCCTATGCCTACATACATTTGTTAGTAGGTGTCCCTCATTCCCATCTCAAAATGTTGGGAGGTATGGACTAGTACAATGTCATCAAACTTGTGTAAGCTCTGACTCCATCTGACATGGAACTCACACAGTATTTGACTCCCATCTCTGAAGAAGAAACAGTGGGGTTGATTTACTAAAGGCGAATAGACTTTTCAAGTGCAGTTGCTCCAGAGCTTAGTAAATGAGCAGAAGCTCAGCTAACTTCCATCATCCAATCATATGCAAGCAAAAATGCATTTTTTTTTCCTTGCACAAAGTGAACCTTTACCTCATATACTAAGCTCTGCACTTTGCAAAGTGAACAGTCTATTTGCCTTTAGTAAATCAACCCCAGAGTGTCAGGGAGAGTGGGGAATGTGAGTATAAGTGGGTCGGTGGGTGAATTTACTGTACAAGATAATTTGAAAAGCACAGAAAAATCAAGTATTTTAATTGCTTAGTTGCAGTGTTTTTTTCCTTTCCATAAATGATTTTTATTCACTTGCGTGTCTTTCTAGAACTTTCTAGAACTTTCTAGCTAAACAAACATTCTGACAAAGCTAAGTCCAGGAAGAGTCCATTCTTCAGCACAGCCCCCTCCCTTCTTACAAATCATAGTTCTTTCCTCTTCTGGGAATGCCTGATTGCTCTCTGGGCTGACCCAGCTCCTCTGCCCCTCCCCTCCCTATATCCTTCACACTTTTTTGTAGCTGCCAGGGGAGGAGAATACTATACAGGGATAGGCAACGTCAGCACTCCAGCTGTGGTGAAACTACTAAACCCATCATGCCCCTGCCACTGAGAGTCATGCTTGTGGCTGTCATAGTCTTACAATGCTTCATGGGACAACGGCTGTTGTGACAATGTTGCCTACCCCTGCTATAGAGTGTCATTTGAGTGACAGCTTTGAGTCTGCTCGGGCTGCTGACATCACATCCAAGATGGCGGCACACATCAGAAATCCCAAGGCTTTTGGTTGTCTACCAAAGTAAAGCTTTTACAGATGAATAACATGCCTAAATATTTTACATGCACATATATATTATGGAAAGATTGATGCTAAAATGAATGATCTGGCAACATGGTTTCTTTAAGTGAAGCCTGCTGGTATATAAAAAGACTGCTCATTATCATGTTTTATTTTTTATTTTTTTATTTTTCTACAATATCATATTAAATAAGCCAATTTGTCTTTTCAAACTACTTTATCATCTTTCTATCATCTCTCTTTTCCTACCCTCCCACATAATCAATTCTGCTGCTTTTCTCTCTTCTTGCCATCTCCATCCCCAGCATCTCTTGTTTCCTTCTTCTCTTCTCTCTTCTTGCCGTCTCCATCCCCAGCATCTCTTGTTTCCTTCTTCTCTTCTCTATTCTTGCCATCTCCATCCCCAGCATCTCTTGTTTCCTTCTTCTCTTCTCTCTTCTTGCCATCTCCATCCCCAGCATCTCTTGTTTCCTTCTTCTCTTCTCTATTCTTGCCATCTCCATCCCCAGCATCTCTTGTTTCCTTCTTCTCTTCTCTATTCTTGCCATCTCCATCCCCAGCATCTCTTGTTTCCTTCTTCTCTTCTCTATTCTTGCCATCTCCATCCCCAGCATCTCTTGTTTCCTTCTTCTCTTCTCTCTTCTTGCCATCTCCATCCCCAGCATCTCTTGTTTCCTTCTTCTCTTCTCTATTCTTGCCATCTCCATCCCCAGCATCTCTTGTTTCCTTCTTCTCTTCTCTATTCTTGCCATCTCCATCCCCAGCATCTCTTGTTTCCTTCTTCTCTTCTCTCTTCTTGCCGTCTCCATCCCCAGCGTCTCTTGTTTCCTTCTTCTCTTCTCTATTCTTGCTCCCCCTTTACACCCACCTGATGTGATTCTTTATCTGCTTCTCTCTGTCCTTTCCCCTTCTGCTCTCTTGGCTCTGTGTTCATGTCTTGTGCTTTTGCATGTCTCCTTTACTTGTACTTCTCTACTTTGTGCTCCCATTTTTCTTTATAGCTAATCTAGTCTTTATTTATCATATCAACATATACAGTCCCATTTCATTTTTCTAGAGTACTGTAGGTGAGAGAATGAAAGAACATCACAGTCAAGTGTTCTTTTTATGCTTTCTTTTAAATCAGTCAGATTTTTTATTTTTATTTTTTGCGCTCAATTTTAGTGGGTCACATTTTAGAATTTTCATTTATTTGGTTGGTATAGAAAATGAAGCAAAGGTAGTGAGGGAGGAGTTGATGGGGGACTCAAG
>JAQSEC010002655.1:0-11304 GCA_028564925.1 Lithobates sylvaticus
ATCGTTAAAAATAGCACCTGCAAAGCGCCCTGAAACAGCTGCTCCATTCACACCAGTGTGAAAGCCAGAGGGCTTTCACACTGGGGCGTTGCGCTGGCAGGGCGTCAGAAAAAGTCCTGCCAGCAGCTTCTTTGGAGCGGTGAGTTCACCGCTGCTCCCCATTGAAAGCAATTCTATACCGCCGGCAAAAAGGCCGCTGCAGCAGCGTATTGCGGGCGGATTTAACCCCTTTTTGGACACTTGCGGGGGTTAAAACCGCCCGCTAGCGGCCGAAATGCGCCGCTAAAAATAACGCTGCTTTACCGCTGACGCCAGGGGTAGCACAGTGTGAAAGGGGTCCTAATCACCAGTGTAGCTTCAGACTTAAAGAAGAGCTCCAGCAGGGTGGAAAAAAAATATTTTTTGGATTATCAAATTAAATTTTAATAAAATGTGTGACGGACCTCGTACCCAAGATGTCCGCCGTAACTGCTTCCTCTGTCCGGTACCACACAATCCAAGACCCCCTTAGCTTACCCAGTCACCAGACAACACCAGTGTAGGTACATCAGGAATTAATCTTTATTTGACATGTCACACTTATATACAGTTGACAGATGACTCAAGCCTAACCTAATTAGCATGAGCTAATTATCTTAATCAACACTGGGCTCCTTCATTCAATTGCAGGGTTAATTAGCACACACAACAATAGGTGAAACACTTCTACAAGCCAGACTATACTCAATTACATAACACAGGTGGCTGGAGTTCATGTCATTAGCGTCTCTTGCTAATATGCCAAATACACATACAGATTCTATGTGTATTGGGGGGCCAGCATGGACCTGAATCCAAGTATCACCAGCTCAGGGGTCCCAGGCTTGCAGCTCAAAGAGCACTGTTCCCCCAAATGCCAGGGCCCATAATCACAAGGTAATAGGCTCGCGTTCAGTCCCCTCCAACAGCCTTCCCGGCTAGGTCCGTCACATTTCTCCCCTTTCGGCAGGAGACTAACACAGGAGGAGACCCCAGACGGGTTGACTCCGAAGTTAGTCAGTGGTTCCAGTCCTCTAATGCCTGTACCCACACAGTACCCCAAACAAATTGTTCCAAACAGAGCACTCACCCAGCCAACCTCTGCCTCTCTCAAAGAACATATCTGCCGCTGGGGAGAGGCCTGGACTGGCCCTTCTCCCTGGAGTCTTTTCAGCCGCTGGAGAGAAGACAGGGTGACTGGGCTCACTCCATCCTGCTGTTGGGGATCTGGGCCGACCGCCCAGCATCCCTGGGTTATACTGGTGGAGACTGCATTCCCATCCACCTTTACAGGGAATCTGTCCTGTTTTAGTTGCGGGCAGAGGCCAGCAGTGCTCTGTTCCGTTGCCAGCAGTTCAGCTGGGTGTAGGAGCTTCCCTACATCATCTCCTCCAGCTAACTGTTGGGGAGAGAGGCCGACTGCCCCGGCTTCCTGGAACTCCACAGTTGTTGCTGGTGCTGGACAGAGGTGGGTAGCACTCTGCCCTGTTGCCAGCACTTCTGCTGGGGACTCCACATCCTCCGCTTTGGCAAACCATTGGGGCAGGAGGCTGGCTTCCTCCACTCCCACATCTGGCTGCTGGGACAACATGTCCCCAGGTGCACAAATCTTTGCTGGGGAGGAAAGATCGCTTTCTCCACCCTAGCCAACTGTTGGGGAGGGACGACAAACACCTCCTCTCCCTTCTCCCCCTGTATCTGCTGCTGGGAAGTGATTGCCACCTTCTCATCCTGAGCCTCCATAACTGCCACCAGTGTGGGGCAGAGGTCTTGGACCCTCTGTCCGGTGACCTGCGCTTCAGCTGGGGAAGTTCCTTGTAACTCCACGGATACTGCTGTTGGTGCTGGGCAGAGCTCAGTGAAGTTTGGCCCTAATACCAGCTCTTCTGATGGAGGCTCATGAGGTTGTTTTTCCTCAGCAGAAAAGTCTATTAAATCCCCAGTCTCTACAACTGATGGCTGGGGATAGAGGTTCACCACCTGTCCGTGGAACCTAGAAGATGCCATCGGTGCTGGGCAGAGGTTAGCAGAGCTCTGCCCTGTTGTCAGCACTTCCTGCATCCGCCATAAGCCCTCCGCGTCCATAGCTGCGGGGGCAGGTGGGCAAAGCACTCTGTTACTATGCCACATCGCCGACTCTTCAGCCAGGATTTCAGAGCTGTCTGCTGGTATTTCCTCATAGTCCCAGGCAAAGGGAGCCCCACCCTGCTGCTGAGCATAGTCTAGCAGCTGTATGTAGGCGATCTCCAACTCCCATTCCTGAGCGGCCAGGAACTCCAAATCTTCCTGTGCCCAGAGCACTTCCGAGACGTTCAATCTTTGCTCTCTGTGCTCCATTATTTCCTCCAAACGCCACTCCAGATTACTCCCAAAGTCGGGGTCCTCGGACAGCCTCCAGTACAACAATCCCAGGCCATTATAATCAAAGCCTTCCGTGGGCCTGTCATCCGCTGTCCACGGGCACACTTGGGCTACATACCACCGGAGGGCTCTGTAGCTCTCGTCCAAACGCATTTCTGCCCGGATCAGCCTGCTTAACTCCGCTGTCCACTCCTGCTTCGGTTGTTCCCCCAATAACAACATTCGTATTTCATACTGCGACCAGTACCTTACATGGATGGAGGGGAGAACTTTTCCCTGGTGTCGCTGCTCACAGGCTAGCGCTTCTTTCCAGAGTTGTAGGCGAACAGAATCATACCATCCCAGCAGGACCTGCACCGATACTGGTCCTCTGTGCTGTATCCGCATCTCTCGCAACCTCCTTCCGAATTCCTCTTCCATGACGTATCTGTACCTCTGCTATCCGGGCCTTGGATCCAGGTGATGGTTTGGATGTGTTCACGACAAGGAAGCACAATCCCACCGCTGCCAGCCAATTGTGACGGACCTCGTACCCAAGATGTCCGCCATAACTGCTTCCTCTGTCCGGTACCACACAATCCAAGACCCCCTTAGCTTACCCAGTCACCAGACAACACCAGTGTAGGGTACATCAGGAATTAATCTTTATTTGACATGTCACACTTATATACAGTTGACAGATGACTCAAGCCTAACCTAATTAGCATGAGCTAATTATCTTAATCAACACTGGGCTCCTTCATTCAATTGCAGGGTTAATTAGCACACACAATAGGTGAAACACTTCTACAAGCCAGACTATACTCAATTACATAACACAGGTGGCTGGAGTTCATGTCATTAGCGTCTCTTGCTAATATGCCAAATACACATACAGATTCTATGTGTATTGGGGGGCCAGCATGGACCTGAATCCAAGTATCACCAGCTCAGGGGTCCCAGGCTTGCAGCTCAAAGAGCACTGTTCCCCCAAATGCCAGGGCCCATAATCACAAGGTAATAGGCTCGCGTTCAGTCCCCTCCAACAGCCTTCCCGGCTAGGTCCGTCACAAAATGCTTTTGGAGTAAAAATATATCTAAAAGATAGTTTAAGATACATTAATAATTTTGTTTATTCAGCATGAAATGGAGCTTTATTATGTAGCTTGAGTCTGTATATTCTGTAATATTTACATTTTTGGTAAACTCTTTAAATGAATGCAAGCTGAGATAACATGCACTGGGCAATGGTATTGTTTTAGTTAAATAAAAGAATTTGAGTAGTTCAACAATGTGCGATTAACCTAAAATCAGTTCTGATATTGTTGTTTTACTAACCCGACAGCTTATTATTCTAAATAGGAAACCTTCATTTTGTTTGCAAATATTAAAGATTCTAACTACCAGCAAGAAGTCCTTACATTTAAAGAGCCCCTGTCATTTCAGATCCATCATGGCAGTGCCTGTTAGTGGGCATCCACTCACCTGCTGCCGCCACCTCCCTTACCTTGTTGTGTCACTGCCGCATTAAAGTGAATGGGATTGTCGGTGAGTCAACAGCGGGTCAGAGGAGGAGCCTCTGCAGGACAGAGATGACAGTTGCTCTTTAAAAATTATTTCAATCAAGCCTTTTTATTAGTGATTTAAATTGTGATTAAAATCAACTTGATTTCAATCAAATCCACCCTAAACTTCAGTCTGGAAAAAATGAATAAATTAAGTCAGCAACTACAAGTACTGTAGCTGCTGACTTTTAATATAAGAATATTGTCAAAGAAAACCTGTCACCGAAACTCCCCTCCCCACCACATATATGCACGTCCAAAACGTAAGTATATTGGAGCAACGTGAAAGCTATAATTCCACCACCTGCGTAAGGCCCCTTTCACACTGGGGCGGTTTTCAGGTGGTACAGAGTTAAAAATAGCGCCTGTATACCGCCTGAAAAAACCGGCCCCATTCTCTCCAGTGTGAAAGCCGGCGGGCTTTCACACTGGAGCGGTGCGCTAGCAGGACGGTAAAAAAAAGTCCTGCTAGCAGCATCTTTGGAGCGGTATAGGAGCGGTGTATTCACCGCTCCTACCCATTGATTTCAATGGGACACCGCGGTAATACCGCCGCAAAGTGCCGCTACGGTGGTGCTTTGCGGGGGATTTTAACCCCTTTTCGGCCGCTCGCGGGGGTAAAACCGCACCGCGATCGTCCGAATACCGCGGCTAAAACGACGGTAAAGCAGCGCTAAATATAGTGCTGCTTTACTGTCACCACGGCTCCCGCCCCAGTGTGAAAGGGGCCTAATGCTAAACTGATGACTTATAGGGAGGGGGGCTTTTAAAGTGTCGCCTATGAAAAATATAGGGTACTGACATGTTTAACTACTTCCTGCCCGTAGGCTGTTATATGATGTCCTGGACTTTGAGTGGGGATATGATGAATGATGCAGCTACAGACCTCATCTTTTTCAGCCGGCGATTCTGTGCACTGTAAAAACAACCATAGTTCAGGCGCTTGATCCTTCTTACAGACGGATGGAGGGGACGCCCCCCCCCCCCCCTCTGGTGCTTCTCCCGGCTCATCCATGTGACCGGCGAACCAGAGGAGAACGAATCAGTCGCTGCCAGAAGTTGAGCATAGAGATTTCCGGCGAGTGTACTACTAAATTTAGAGCCCAAAATGGCAAATCGCAAGTACACTAGTGAACAGGCCTACTTGTTTCTGAGTATGTCAGATAGTGAAGAGGAGGTCAATCATCTGTCACAATCAGGCTCAGAATACTATCCAGTAGACGACAGCGGCTCCATGACAGATAGCTCTGGCGACAGAGGTGAGGTCCCTGCTAAGGTCAGGCGTACCCGATCCCGATCTTCTGCTGTTGTTGAGGTGCAGGAACCGCAGGTCTCTCGTATGGAGCAGAGAAGTACTAGCGCTGCTATTCCTTCTGGTGAACTGGCAAGCACCAGCGGCCTAGTACACCCTGGACGTAGTCAAACCAGCACTGCAGTATCACTTGGTGACGTGGCGAGTCCCATAAGTGCAGTTCAAGCTGGCGAGGTGGCAAGCACAAGTAGTGTCCCGCTGCCACAAAGAAGAAGACAAAGGCAGGCCCGTCGATCACATAGTGTCCTTCCTGCAGAATTCGCCAATCCTGATTGGGTGCCCACCACTTCTGCAGAACCCGTACTTCCCCCATTCACTGGCCAACCCGGTATTCAGGTGGAAACAGCTGATTTTAAGCCATCCGATTTTTTATCGCTGTTTTTCACGGAAGATCTCTATAGATCTATTGTGGACCAAAGTAATATATACGCTGGTCAATACATCGCCGCTAATCCCCAGTTGCCTTCCCTTGCCAGAGATTGGAAACCAATTACGGTTTCCGAATTTAAGTCCTTTCTGGGCCTTTCCCTCAACATGGGCATGCATAAATTCCAGACTCTGAGGACTTATTGGTCCACCTCACAGCACCACCATATGCCCGTGTTCTCTCGCTCCATGTCCAGGGCACGATACGAACAGATCTTGCGGTTCATGCACTTCAGTGACAATGAACTCTGTCGTCCTCGTGGACACCCTGAATTTGATCGGCTCTACAAAATTCGGCCCCTCATAAACCACTTCAACCAACGTTTTGCAGCCTTGTTTACTCCCAATCAAGTTGTCTGCGTTGACGAGTCCCTGATTAAGTTTTCTGGCCGCTTGTCTTTCAAACAGTACCTTCCCAGCAAGAGTGCCAGATACGGGGTCAAGCTCTACAGCTCTGTGACAGGGCAACAGGCTATACGTGGAGCTTTTCGGTTTATGAGGGAAAAGATAGTTACGTAGAGCCGGAGAACTGTCCAGATTACATAGGGAGCGCTGGCAAGATAGTGTGGAACTTGGTGTCACCCTTATTCGGAAAGGGGTACCACTTGTACGTGGACAATTATTACACGAGCGTGCCACTGTTTAGTCATTTGTTTGATCAGCAGATTGGAGCATGTGGCACCGTGCGACCTAATCGCCGGGGCTTTCCCCAGCGGCTTGTAGATTCCCCTCTTAGGCTGGGGGAGAGAGCCTGCTTCAAGTGTAATAATTTGCTCGCTGTGAAGTGGAGGGATAATAAGAATGTTTTCGTTCTTACCTCCCTTCATGCAGACACGACAGTCCAAATTACTACGGCGACTGGTGTTGTGACGAAACCCCTCTGTGTCCACGAGTACAACCTTAATATGGGAGGGGTGGACCTCAACGACCAGTTGTTGGCGCCGTACCTAGTTGCCCGTAAGGCTAGACGCTGGTACAAAAAAGTGTCTATTTATTTGTTCCAATTGGCTTTTCTGAATGCTCATGTGCTATACGGAGCTTCAGGCGGGACTTTACCCTTCCTTGAATTCCAGGAAGAGGTTGTCACAGACCTTCTGTATCCAGGCGGTTCTGCACCTCACCATTCCCTACCAAATGCAGTAAGCCGGCTGTATGAGAGGCATTTTCCTTATGTCCTCCAGAGTACCCCTACCCAACGAGCCCCCCAAAAAGATGTCGTGTCTGTAGCAAGCGCGGATTTAGGCCGTTATTATTGTCCACGCTGTCCTGAAAATCCTGGTCTCTGCATTGGTGAATGTTTTGAACGCTACCACTCACTAGTGAGGTATTAGCGTAGGGTACAGCATTTCACAGGCTAGGATACACTTTCACAGGGTCTCAAGAATGCCATCGCATTTTGAGACCCGACCGTTAGTTAAAATTATAGTTACAGGGTCTCAAGAATGCCATCGCATTTTGAGACCCGAAAGTTAAAATTATAGTTATAGTTTAAAAAAAAAGTTTAAATAAAAAAAAATAAAAAACCCCCCAAAAAAAAAAAACCCCCAAAAAAAATATAAAATAAAAAAAAACAAAAATAGTTGTCGTTTTATTGTTCTCTCTCTCTATTCTCTCTCTATTGTTGCTCTTTTTTACTCTATTCTATTCTGCAATGTTTTATTATGTTTTATCATGCTTGCTTTTCAGGTATGTAATTTTGTTTACTGTGTTAACCATTTTTTTGTTTTCAGGTGCGCCATTCAGTTGCAGCGCGGATTTATTTATCTTGACAGCAACAGCGTTTGCTCCCACGATACATAAAGCCGCGATCCAACGCTGTAGGAGGTGATTTCACCACCACAGTTAAAAAAAAGAGCATATATGCCGAAGCATGGGGGCAGCAAGGGCGGAGGAGCGATTTTGCTCCTAATGCCACGTACATACGGTCGAAATTCCGACGGAGGCTTGCCCGTGGAAAAGTCCGACCATGTGTACACGGCATAACTTTTTTTGCGGGAGGATGCCCCCATGCTTCGGCATATATAAATGGTGCATGTATGCCCATCATTAGAAGTGGGTGGATGAAGGGAGGTATTCTAATGGTGGGCATACCCACCAATCAATCTCTTTTTTTTTTCGTTCAGCCAAGAGGCTGCATGAAAAAAAAAAAAAGATTACAATATATGTCCAGTATGTTGCTGGACTTGGGTTATACCAGAATGATGCCTGCAGGTTTAGGTATCATCTTGGTATCATTCTTTTCAGCCAGTGATCGGCTTTCATGTAAAAGCAATTCTAGCGGGTAATTAGCCTCTAGACTGCTTTTACAAGCAGTGGGAGGGAATGTCCCCCCTCCCGGATATAAACCGCGCCATTGGGAAATTGGGAAAGCATTTTATCACACTGATCTTGGTGTGGTCAGATGCTTTGAGGGCAGAGGAAAGATCTAGGGTCTAATAGACCCCAATTTTTTAAAAAAAAGAGTACCTGTCACTGCCTATTGCTATCATAGGGGATATTTACATTCCCTGCGATAACAATAAAAATGATAACTAAGAAAAAAAAATGGAAGGAACAGTTTAAAAATAAAATAAAAAAGCTAAATAAAAAGAAAAAACTAAAAAAAAAAAAAAAAATAAAATAAAAAAAAAAGCACCCCTGCCCCCCCTTCTCTTGCGCAAAGGCGAACACAAGCGTTGGTCTGGCGTCATATGTAAACAGCAATTGCACCATGCATGTGAGGTATCACCGCGAAGGTCAGATCGAGGGCAGTAATTTTAGCAGTAGACCTCCTCCGTGAATCTAATGTGGTAACCTGTAAAGGCTTTTAAAGGCTTTTAAAAATGTATGTAGTTTGTCGCCACTGCGTGTTTGTGCGCAATTTTAAAGCATGTCGTGTTTGGTATCCATGTACTCGGCCTAAGATCATATTTTTTATTTCATCAAAAATTTGAGCAATATAGTGTGTTTAAGTGCATTAAAAAAAAAAAAGTGTATTTTTTCCACAAAAAATGCGTTTGAAAAATCGCTGCGCAAATACTGTGTGGAAAAAAAAAATGCAACACCCACCATTTTAATCTGTAGGGCCTTTGCTTTAACAATATATATAGTGTTTGGGGGTTCAACGTAATTTTCTTGCAAAAAAAAAATATGTTTTCATGTAAACAAAAAGTGTCAGAAAGGGCTTTATCTTCAAGTGGTTTGAAGAGTGGGTGATGTGTGACATAAGCTTCTAAATGTTGTGCATAAAATGCCAGGACAGTTCAACCCCCCCCCCCCCCCCCCCAAATGACCCCATTTTGGAAAGTAGACACCCCAAGCTATTTGCTGAGAGCAATCTTGAGCCCATTAAATATATTTATTTTTTTTTTGTCCCAAGAGATTGAATAATGAAAAAAAAAATAATAATAATTTTTTTTACAAAAAGTTGTCACTAAATGATATATTGCTCAAACATGCCATGGGCATATGTGGAAATACACCCCAAAATACATTCTGTTGCTTCTCCTGAGTACGGGGATACCACATGTGTGGGACTTTTTGGGAGCCTAGCCGCGTACGGGACCCCAAAAACCAAGCACCGCCTTCAGGCTTTATAAGGGTGTAATTTTTTTATTTCACTCCTCACTGCCAATCACAGTTTCGGAGGCCATGGAATGCCCAGATGGCACAAACCACCCCCAAATGACCCCATTTTGGAAAGTAGACACCCCAAGCTATTTGCTGAGAGGTATGGTGAGTATTTTGCAGATCTCGCTTTTTGTCACAAAGTTTTGAAAATTGAAAAAAAAAAAAAAAAAAAGTTTTTTCTTTACTTTCTTCATTTTCAAAAACACATGAGAGCTGTAAAATACTCACCATGCCTCTCAACAAATAGCTTGGGGTGTCTACTTTCCAAAATGGGGTCATTGGGGGGGGGGGGTTTTGTGCTATTTTGGCATTTTATGGCCTTCGAAACTGTGATAGGTAGTGAGGAGTGAAATCAAAAATTTGCACCCTTAGAAATCCTGAAGGCGGTGCTTGGGTTTCGGGGCCCCGTACGCGGCTAGGCTCCCAAAAAGTCCCACACATGTGGTATCCCCATACTCAGGAGAAGCAGCAAAATGTATTTTGGGGTGCAATTCCACATATAACCATGGCATGTGTGAGCAATATATCATTTAGTGACAACTTTTTGAATACATTTTTTTTTTTTTGTCTTTATTCAATCACTTGGGACTAAAAAAAAAAATATTCAATGGACTCAACATGCCTCTCAGCAAATAGCTTGGGGTGTCTACTTTCCAAAATGGGGTCATTTGGGGGGGTTTTGTGCCATCTTGGCATTTTATGGCCTTCAAAACTGTGATAGGTAGTGAGGAGTGAAATCAAAAATTTTTGCCCTTAGAAATCCTGAAGGTGGTGCTTGGTTTTCGGGGTCCCGTATGCGGATAGGCTCCCAAAAAGTCCCACACATGTGGTATCCCCATACTCAGGAGAAGCAGCAAAATGTATTTTGGGGTGCATCTCCACATATAACCATGGCATGTGTGAGCAATATATCATTTAGTGACAACTTTATGAAAAAAATGGGGTCATTTGGGGGGGTCTTGTACTTCCCTGCCATTTTGGGACTAAAAAAAAAAATATTAAATGGGTCAACATTCCTCTCAGCAAATAGCTTGTAGTGTATACTTTCCAAAATGGGGTCATTTTGGGGGGGGGTTTTGTACTTCCCTGCCATTTTAGCACCTCAAGAAATGAGATAGGCAGTCTTAAATTAAAAGCGGTGTAAATTCCAGAAAATTTACTCTAGTTTGTAGACGCAAAAACTTTTGCGCAAACCAATAAATATACGCTTATTGGCATTTTTTTTACAACAGACATGTGGCTGAATACAGTTTTGGCCCAAATGTTTGACTAAAATTGAGTTTATTGGATTTTTAATATAAAAAAAAGAAGCAAAACACTATATACCCCCCAATTTTTTGTTTTCAAAATTTGCGGTCTTTTTCCGTTTATGGCGCAAAAAATAAAAATCACATAGGCAAACAAATACCATCAAAAGAAAGCTCTATTTGTGGGAAGAAAAGGACGCAAATTTCGTTTGGTTACAACATTGCATGACCGCGCAATTACCAGTTAAAGCAGTGCAGTGCGAAATTGAAAAAAGACCTCTGGTCCTTTGGCAGCCAATTGGTCCGGGGCTGAAGTGGTTAACCGAACAAAGAGATTCGAGTGAACTCTACACCGCGCAATGAACATGACATTATACGAAACTATGCCGCCCGCACCTCGTGCTACTCTGCAAGGGGCGGGTATATTATTACTGTTATATCATGTAAGGGGTAGATGGACCCGCCCCTTGGTTACACTATATAACAGTAATAATATACCCGCCCCTTGCAGAGTAGCACGAGCATCGTGAGCGTGCGGCATAGTTTGGTATAATGTCAATTTGGCATAACGTTAATTGCGCTGTGTAGAGTAAACTCACAGCTCTTTGTTAGGCAATTTTCGGCAGCTCCATAGTCTTTTGTACTGCGCAAGCGCAGCGCCTCAACAGTACAGGGGGGTCCTTATCCACTGGGGGAACTTTTTCGGCAGGACATCGGCTTCTATTCTGGTAAGGTAAGACTAAACACTAGTCTTCCTATACTGTATACAGTGGGGGAGGTGTCCATC
>JAQSEC010000771.1:0-11311 GCA_028564925.1 Lithobates sylvaticus
GGGTGCTTAATCTGTTTCTGTAGGTAGTGATAGGTACATTTAGCCAGAGTCTTGCACTTTTCCTAGGCCTGGTTGTTTATTTGGGAGAGGGGAGTGCTAGAATAGAGAGGGGTGTGGCCACCTACACTCTGGCTCAGAGAGACCCCCTCAGCCCTTCAGAGGAAATGTTCTGGAAGGGAGGCAGGACTTGGGACTGGAGTGGCAGGCAGCTTATGTGGAGAGCTCTGGACCAATCATTAAATTGTATTGGCAGGGGCAGGACTCGCATATAAGCTGGGGGTCATATTTTTCCGGGGAGAAGAGATATAGAGCAAGGAGAGGGCTTGAAGGTCTGAGGGTTCAGAGACCCCAGTGCTGGATAGCAGGAGCGGACTTGAAGGTCTGGGGGTTCAGAGACCCCAGTGCTGGATAGCAGGAGCGGGCTTGAAGGTCTGGGGGTTCAGAGACCTCAGTGCTGGATAGCAGGAGCGGGCTTGAAGGTCTGAGGGTTCAGAGACCCCAGTTCTGGATAGCAGGAGCGGGCTTGAAGGTCTGAGGGTTCAGAGACCCCAGTGCTGGATAGCAGGAGCGGGCTTGAAGGTCTGAGGGTTCAGAGACCCCAGTGCTGGATAGCAGGAGCGGGCTTGAAGGTCTGAGGGTTCAGAGACCTCAGTGCTGGATAGCAGGAGCGGGCTTGAAGGTCTGGGGGTTGAGAGACCTCAGTGCTGGATAGCCTGAACAGACGTCGCTATGTAGACCAGAGGAGAAACCGGGCGTCCCAGCCTGGGATGTGCCGGACCACGCGGAGGAGGAAGTAGGTGTAAAGCGGACGGAGGAAACTGGGATCGACCTTCTGTGGGAAACATGGACTGTCGATGGGAGTGAGCAAAGGGAGTGCAACCCAGCGGAGCTTATCCGTAAACTTGCTATGTGTCCAAGGACCTAGTGAGAGACACTTTCCAGAACTGAAATGGGCGGATTGCAAGAGTCAAGGCGTTAGGCGGTGAGGCCTGGGACTTTAAAATGCACAACCCACAGTATTATTCAGAGTGATGCTGGTCAGTTCATAAAAGGAAAGTACACAGGATCAGAGTCAGGAACCAGAATTAACAGAGGCAACTCATATCCTTTACCATCTGTAACATCAAC
The DNA here is from genome assembly GCA_028564925.1 of Lithobates sylvaticus. NCBI lineage: Eukaryota > Metazoa > Chordata > Amphibia > Anura > Ranidae > Lithobates > Lithobates sylvaticus. The sequence goes on from JAQSEC010000771.1 coordinate 1,129, forward strand.
TCAAGCTTCAAGAATAAAAGCCTTACAGAAAATACCGATTGCCCGGTGTTTGTGAAACTTTGCATGGGAGGGAAGACCGGGACCTATTAACATAAAGGTAATGAACAACTTTTGCAGCTCCCAGGGGAGTAGTGCGCTACAAATGTTATGATATGAATAAATACCAGGAAACAACACTAATTCTTAATATTTATTATTTTAATAGACTTTGTACTGCATTACACGTGTTTACACAGGTTTGTAAAAGGAGAAGTCTACAACATGACACTAAAACAGAGGCAGAAAGCTTGGGAGCACACATAGCAGAAGGGATAGGGACTGTCCTGGCTAGAATAAATTAGAATTAATGTGATCAGAAAATTGAAGGTGGTGTATTCCATAAAGCCCAACTGTGTATTTTGTTTTGGATAAAGCAGGAAAGGGTTAGGGTCTTTTTTTTTTTTTTTTTTTTATTGTCGGCAAGGAATATTGATAAGGAAAGGTTAGAAATTATGACAACGTTTCCACTGCTGTCTATGCTTTTCTGTACCAGTGACCTATCTCCTCACTTGTTCTGGTGTCAAAGGGGTAGGAAGTGATGGATCGACACAAACACCAAACACCATTTCCTAATTTATTGCCGTTTGTGTGTTTCCTGGCCCATTGACAAGCACATCCCATTTTTCTTCTATGTGAGGTTTACAGACAGGGAGTGGGTGGACATCTCCCCAATGGTGTCACCGAGAAAAAAAAAAAAGACAAAAATGTACTCTTCCCTACTCTGTCCAAAAAATGAAAATAACGGTCTGGAATTAGGCCTCAAACCTGAACTTCTGGCACAAATACTTTAAATATGTTCCTCAAGAGCCACAAAAGCTAGAAATATACTTTGTGGGTGCCAAATGCCTTTTCTAACACAGTTATCACACATAGCCTAAGCAAAGCTGTAAGAAAGGCCCAGGAGCTCCACCCACTACAGGCTGCCTGTGTTCTATCACCAAGTGTCCGGCTGTCACTAGGTGTCCGAAGTGTACTGCGTATGCGCAGTACGGATCAAGAAGATTTTCGGAAATTGTCGGAAGATGAACGGCGCCTGCGCCGTGAGTCAAGGTGAAGCCCCCACCATCCAAGCGGACATAGGGTTAGTCAAACTTAGAGGGCCTCTCGCTGCGCTCGGCTCTTTATATTCTAACTCTATGTCCACTTGGATGGTGGGGCTTGAAAGTGGACTCACGGCGCAGGCGCCGTTCATCCTCGGCAATTTTCGGAATCAGGGTGTCCTGTGTACTGCGCATGCGCAGTACACCTCGGACACTTCGTGATGGGGACGGCTAATGATGCAACACCTGCAAAAAAAACTACAGGAGGGGGCGGAGACAAGACCAGTCACCCTGTACAAGGAGAGAGAGCAGCAGTGATCGGTCTTTATTTCAGGGAAAATCTCACACTGGATTACTGCACAGATCTGGAAGAAATACACAAAGCACACCAAGATTCCAGGAAGAACACACACGCCTCTTGTATTTAGGCAATATTTGCTTATTCCGGAGTTCAGCTTTAATTTACTAAAAAAAAACAGCAGTAATTCATTAAGTTGTGCATATTACAACTTAATGGTCTAATATATTACATTGGAAAGTTTGTAACCTGACCTAACAGAAACATCTAGGGTTGATTAATGTGTGTTTGACCCCCATACGTACACTGCAAACTGGTACCAGAAGGGGACGGAGGGTTCCAAGTTTCCAGAGCATATCATTGTCCCCCCCCCCAATCCAGTTTCCTAATTCTCACTCTACATCCCATAATGCAATTAATACGACAATCAACAAGCCACTAAGGAGCTTGCATAGCACTGTTCAAGCTGTGTCTTCTTTCAGAGATAAGTGGACGATGGCATCATTTGCTGACAGGAATGAGAGAATAGTTGGGTGTGCAAGCACAATACGACTTTTGGACCCTAATGCCACATACACACGATCGGAATTCTCATCGGAAAAAGCTCTGATGGTTTTCCCGTCGGAATTTCGCTCAAACCGTCTTGCCTACACACGGTCACACCAAATTCCGACTGTCAATAACACTGCGACATACAACACGTTCAACGGCACTATAAAAGGGAAGTTTAATGCTTCCAAGCATGTGTTGGAATTTTGCGTGTCGGAATTGCATACACACGATCGGAATTTACGTCTGAAAAATTGTGAACATGCTCTCAAATTTTTGCTGGCGGGAATTTGGCCAGCAAAATTCCGATGGAGCCTACACACGGTCGCATTTTCCGATGACAAGTTCTCATCAGCCTTTTGCTGGCCGAAATTCCGATCGTGTGTATGCGGCATAAGACTGTAGGTTCAAGGATAAACATGCAGGTCTGTGTCATAGGACTATGTATGTTTATATTACTGGAGTCGAGAAAAACAGAAGGGAGCATCAAAAGTAGTGCATCTATGTATGATTGGGCTCTATAGCAAAAGCTGAAGGGGTTTTCTGCCTCTATGCATGCCCTCTTAAATGCAATTTCTCAAATGATATATCTGTCCTATTTCTTTTAAAAGTAACTTTATGGAGGTTCCCCAAACTATATACTGTATAGTGGTGCAACGGATCGTCACCGATCCGTGATCCGCGGAGCGCTCCGCTGCCTCGGCCTTAGGAAAGGCCGCGGCTTCGGCCTAGCTCTGGAGCGGCGGCCATCTTGAGACATCTCCCCCACTTTAATATCCACAATCTCCCCCACTGTAATATCCACAATCTGCCCCACTCTAATACCCACAGACATCTCCCCACTGTATACAGTATAGAAAGACTAGTGTTTAGTCTTACCTTACCAGAATAGAAGCTGGCCTGATCAGATCCACGAGCAGTTGAGGGGTGATGATGTCAGCGCTCAGCTCACGGCCGCTGTAACAACATATTCGGTGACCCATCGCAGTTTGCTACGGAAGTGACGTTTAGTCACCGCCATCTTGCTGCACCCCACACTCCTCCACAGTAAGTATATACAAAGAAGGGGGAAAGCGGACAGCTTTGCATTTTACACATATTTATAACAGTAAACTGCGTCTATATAGTGAAATACAGTACTTAGAACTCCGTCTGACTGGTTAGATGTTGAATTTTAAAAGCAGCGAACTTCTGTGATATTAGTAAACCTGTGAGAAGAGCAGGGATTCCGCTGCTTTTAAAATTCAACATCTAACTAGTCAGACGGAGTTCTAAGTACTGTATTTCATTATATAAACTCACTTTACTGTTATAAATACGTGTACAATGCAAAACTGCGGTGGGTGTAACAACATGTCCGCTTTCCCCCTTCTTTATGTATCCTTACTGTGGAGGAGTGTGAGGTGCATCAAGATGGCGGCGACTAAACGTCACTTCCGTAGCAAACTGCGATGGGTCACCGAATATGTCGTTACAGCGGCCGTGAGCTGCGCGCTGACATCATCACCCCTCAACTGCTCGTGGATCTGATCTGGCCAGCTTCTATTCTGGTAAGGTAAGACTAAACACTAGTCTTCCTATACTGTATACAGTGGGGAGATGTCTGTGGGTATTACAGTGGGGCAGATTGTGGCTATTACAGTGGGGGAGATTGTGGATATTACAGTGGGGCAGATTGTGGCTATTACAGTGGGTCAGTGGGGGAGATGTCTGTGGATTTTAGAGTGGGGGAGATGTCTGTGGATTTTAGAGTGGGGGGGGGATTGTGGATATTAGAGTGGGGGGGAAGATTGTGGATATTAGAGTGGGGGGGGAGCTTGTGGATATTAGAGTGGGGCAGTGGGGAAGATTGTGGATATTAGAGTGGGGCAGTGGGGAAGATTGTGGATATTAGAGTGGGGCAGTGGGGAAGATTGTGGATATTAGAGTGGGGGGGGAAGATTGTGGATATTAGAGTGGGGGGGGAAGATTGTGGATATTAGAGTGGGGGAGATGACGTGGATATTAGAGTGGGGGAGATGACGTGGATATTAGAGTGGGGGAGATGACGTGGATATTAGAGTGGGGAGATTGTGGATATTACAGTTTGGAGATCTTTTTTATTTGCTGATCCGAAAAATGATCCGATCTGTGACTCTGATCTGAGGAACAATCCGAACCGTGAGTTTTTTGATCCATTGCACCCCTAATACTGTATACATTTAGTTTATCAAATGAATAATACATGTCCGGAAGTTTGTGAACAGCTGACCATCACTACTATATGAGCTTGTTGAATAGTCCATTGCAAAACTATGGCCATTTGTTAGGTCAGGTGCTGAAGTTGGATGAGAAGACCTGGCTTAGACAATTGTCTAAAATGTTGTATGCTTTAGTATTAACATTACCGTTCATTGGAAACACCAAACTCATTATACAAGGGTTCTTCAAAAAAGTTTCCTCACTTACTTTATATGTTTCACAGCCATCTTCACCACAGCATGACAACTCTTATACTAAACACATGGACATAGAACAGGTTGCACAGGATTGTTAATGACCTCTTATAACTTGTATCTAATTTTATGAACAGATATTGCCCGCCGAGGCAAATTTATAAAGAGTTACCGTACGTCCTGTTAATTCACTGATTATTGGTACCAGCTCAGATACAGATTCATTAACTATTATCAGTGGAGAGAAACTGGAGAAAGAATTTTCTTTAGCATTTTTTTTTTTTTTTTTATATCTTTGACATTTTTCACCCTATTTGGACATTCAGTCTACTTTTTACCATTTTGAAGTTCATTTTGACATTGTGACATCTCGTGTCAAAACTCTATTAACTAGGGGAAACTGGAGAAAGGTACAAACGATAAGTGTCACAATGAAAAGCATTTATCTTACCTGTCATTTTAAGGGCCTGTGTCAAATGTTTTTTTTTTTTTTTTTATTTCAAATAGGTTTAGCTTTGCCATAAAAGTCTATGAAAAAGCAAAACTTGCTTGAGCCAGGTCAACTGCAGGTCAGAATGAAGTCAACTGCAGGTGAAATGCCCAATGACTTAAGAGCATCTCAAAACAGGTGTCAAACCAATGCCATCCACATAAGCCCAAAGTCTTTCAATGTAGGCCCTAAAAGGTCCCAAATGCTCATGAGCTGGACAGTAGACATGTGCGATTAGTTTCGTACAAATCGAAAAATTTGTACAAATTTCCGGAAACTCGAATCCGAAATACAAATTTTTATGCATATGAAATTTCGTATACGAACTTCGGATCCAAATTCCGTTACAACAGATTCGGACAGAATGTTCGTTAACTACAATTATTCGTTATGATGAAGTTTAAAACCCCAGGAAGTCAGCACAGCACAGGGATGGTGGGAGCCCCTCATAATGATAAACTCATCATAACGAAAATTTGTAATTGTTACGAAAAGTTAAACAAAACCTACAAGTTAAAACCCCAGGAAGTCAGCACAGGGATGGTGCGAGCCCCTCATAATGATAAATTCATCATAACAAACATTCGTAATTGTTACAAATCTAACGAAAATTCTTATTTTTGACAAATCCGAATTGAATTTCGGACACGAATTACAAATTAATTTTAATACGGAACGAAACGAAACAATTTTTTTGACGGCGCACATGCCTACGTATACTTCTAAACAACATTCTTTGGCCAGATCTCAAAGAATGTTGAATAGCCCTAACACATCTGACCAAAAATTTTACTTGGTTCTTACAAATTCTAAAATTGGGGGTTTCTGTGTGTCTTTTGTCAATGTTCAATTTGTCATCAGATGCGGTGGAAAGAATCCTAGTAGAGCCCACTCTCACAGTGGTTCCTCCTACTGACACCTGTGTCATTACTGTGTTCTGTAATGAAGTTGGGGGTTAGTGGGAGGAATCACAGCGCACAGAAAGGGACAGAAGATAGTGCCACTCCTAAAGTGTTGGGTGGGCAGTGGGAGAGATAAATATATATATTTTTTTCCCTGCATTAGAAGTTTTTTGTTTGAACAGTTGAGTTGTTTCATTTGACTGGGTTGCTTTATTGCACCTCGGTTTCAAGGTCTGCTTATTTAAGATGCCTGACCCCAAACATTGAAGAAAGTAAAAAAAAAAGTAGAGAAAAAGGGAACATACTTACCGTATATACTCGAGTATAAGCCGACCCGAATATAAGCCGAGGCACCCAATTTTACCACAAACAACTGGGAAAACATATTGACTCGAGTATAAACCTAGGGTGAGAAATACGCAGCTACTGTAAGTGGAAAAGAGGGTCAATGATGCCCATTTCCATGCCTCACTGTGCCCATTTGCAGCCATAGGTCCCCCTTCAAACTTGGTAGTTAAGGGTTCCTAGATGCCCCCTAGCTGCAGCCAAAATGTGGGGTCTCTGGACCCAAAGGGTCCCGAAATGACATTGCTGCAGATGGACACAGTTGACCGACTTCGGGGCCCTGTATCTTGGGGTCACTTGGTGCTAGGAATTCCATTTTGGATATATTGTAGTGCTAGTTCCACTGGATTTGAATACCAAATTTGTTCCTAGCACCAAGTGGCCCCGAGATGCGGGGCCCCAAAGTCGGATCAGAAAATGTCATTTTCTGCTGCAGAAAAGTGCTTGACTCAAGTATAAGCCGAGGGGGGCATTTTCAGCACAAAAAAATGTGCTGAAAAACTCAGCTTATACTCGAGTATATACGGTACCTTTTATCCAGCTTCCTCCTGCAGGATCTAGGTGAGGGTGACATCATCCTCCTACTTACCAGATCATGCAGAATACTGTGGTAGCCCAAATTGCGTGAGAAGATGATCCTGCACTGCCTTCTCTCAACATATGGACTACTCGGAATTCCCAGGGATCTTGTTTGCAATAGGATGACATCACCCACACTACAGACCTTGGGGAAACATGAGTATATTATCAAACTTTTTTTCCCTTCACAGGTTATATTTTGCACTTTTATGCAGCATTTAAGGTAGAGGAGGGCCATGTTTTGCACATATTGACTTCAACATAATCAGTTACAGATCTAACTTTAAAGCTAAACTTGCTGTTTATATATAATCAGGTACTCTGAGGACGCTGAAATAAACCTGAACGACCATGCCATTTGCACTATTGATTTTAACGTGTATGTACAGCCAAAACTTTATTTTTATTTTTCCTTTTGCTTAGTGTAGGGAAGGTTTTTGGCACCATTGGGTAGATTTACCTTTATTTGGTGTCCTGCAGATGCAACAGAAAAAGGCAAAGCAAATCTCTATAAAGTTAAGAGAAATTCCCCTGTTAAACAGTAGTTATCAGAACAAGTTTCCCAAGTACAAGATTCCCCCTCTAGTCCTACTCTGGTAAAATTTTGGATTTCCCATCACTTTCTGTTCCAGTTACCAAGACAAATATAAATGGTGAATCTCCCCATCAGGGACACAGACAGCAATGAAAACCTGACAGGGGATGCAACCTTTCCTCACTTTATTGAAAACTAAAAAAAGGGTTTTGGCTATAGAGACACCTTAAAGTGGACCTTCACCTTTTACAGCTCACTTTTCCTCATTCCACTCCTACTCCCTTTCCTCTTTTGGTAAACACATCCCAACACTTACTGGCTTGGCAAGAATGAGGAGGTATTCAGCTCTCCTCAGCCTCTGGGGATATTTATGTTATGCATCCTAGAAAGGCTTCAAGGTACTCCGTGGTGTGGCATTGAGGGCCAGCTGTCTATTCTTGGTTCTTGCAGCCGGCCCCCTGATGGCACACATATGCATTATCATGGGGCTGGCTGCAAGAAACAAGGAAAGACAGCCAGTTCCCAAGGACGCTTGAAGTGGTAGACTGATGGGACTAGAACCTTCGGTAGAGATACTTCGGTACTAATCGATGTATTTGACAAAAATGTACTGGTGGTATCCCAATGGGGTGGGCTGCTCTTGTGAAGCGAGGAACTGAAACAGTGGCCTTGGACTATAGACATGATGATTGAGCGTGAAAATCGAAATGCCACACCGAGGTTTAGAGTCTGAATGAGGTTTTTTCCAAACATATGGCAGGTGCTACAGCTAAAACGTTTCAGGAACTGCACATTGTTCCCTTCATTGGCGCTAAAACATATTATGAAAGTACATAAAAAAGAAAGATCTCATCATTATAGCTACAGGTTTCAGCATGCTGTATACTGTATATATTGCTGATGTAAGTACAGTTTTTCTCAGGAATGTATTGACTACTATTTGGAGATCTTTCTATTTTATGGTTTTGTAGTTTAATGATTTTATATTTTCATAATAAATATTAGCCTTGATGAAGAAAACAATGGGCGGTTGCGTTGGCTTTAGCACCTTCGATGTAGATAGAGTCGGCAACCAGGTGAGGATGAATAAAATTTCTCTTTATTTTGTCCAAGGAGTACACATGTTCCAAACAGAGCCAACATTAACGGGTTTCAGCCTATCAAGCCTTACTCATGCAGCACCCCCTAGCAAGGCTAGAGTGCCAAGTGATAGGATTTTAGGCTAGGTAAATTGTCAGACTGGCGGCCTAGCCTGTGTGTTTTTCTGGGTCAGGGTTTTGAGTCACTTAGGTAAGCTGGGTGACTCATCAGCAGCTTCTCTGGTGACTCCCCCCGCTAGCTGGAAACTTAGAGAAGATTCCAGAAGCAGTTGGGAGGGGTCCAGCGGGAGCTACCTGGAGTGTTCTGAGGGCCCTGGCCAATCCCCAACAGAAGGGCTGGCAGGGGGAAAGTCCCCTCAAATACTCAGGGTCAGCCCAGCTGGGACGTGTGGAGTTCGGGTGGAAGATGAAGATGAAGTGTTAGGCTGTCTGGCCTTGAGAGTAGCTCCCCAAGTCTGGGGGGGGGTGAACTCAGGCCTGGGCTCGGGTGAACCCCTCTTCATGACACACGGAGGGATCCTGACAAAATCTCCAGGGAGGAAGACAGCCAGGGGGGCTGGTGAGTGTTACAGTCAGAGGACTGAGAGGCATACCTGAAGGGACTAGGTGCAAGCAGCCTGGGATGGATGCAGAGCTAGTCTGGGAAGACTGTAGAGAAGTAACCAGGAGGGCTAATATAAGGGGCAGGTGTAGCCAGGCGGACTGGCAGTGCCTGAAGAGGTGGTACTGGGAGCAGTTGCCACAGGAATAGGACAGCTAGCACCAAAGACCTCTATTTTTGCTACACCACTAAAGGGGCCTGCAGTACCTGCCTGCAAAGGGCATTTTCTATGGTCTGATTACGCTCTTGTCAGACCATCCTGTCAGTGCTAGCTGGTCCTGGGAGTTATAGTTCTACAAGCAAGCCTGTAGAAGGTAGAAGAAGAGGAGTGTGTATATACCAGATGTATATAGGTTGTTTGCCTTAAGAGTTTCCTACTGATCAAATGATAATCCAAGTTTAATCCCCTAAATAGAAAAAAACTAAAACAAAGCTACAAAAGGACTACTTCTTGACCATGGAGTGAACGGAAAATTCATGTGCCTGGCTGTGCAGGGTGGGAGATAACCATATTTACCAGCGGCTCCTGTAGGGGTAGTGCTACATTCATATGAATAAGGCCTTGATGAGCTGAAATGCGTTAGTGTTGTCTCTATTTGGAACATGTGTACTCCTTGGATGAAATAAAAAGACGTTTTATTCATCCTCACCTGCTTGCTGACTTTGTCTACATGAAAGGACTCTTGTGTTGCGGGATGGAGACCACAAGTCAGGCACGGTGAGTGGAAACAGAGAGCTCTTACCGGCCCCGACTGCATGATTGGGTTGAAGTACCATGATCTTACGTGTTTGGCTGTAGCCCCTGCCATTTGTTTGGAATAAAACCTCATTTAAGGCTTCCAAAGATGTCCGAGAAGAGGATCGCAGCAGGGAAAGGCAGATTCTAAAAGAACACCATAATTCGCTTTGCGTGTGAGTATTTTTGGGAGATAACACAGTGAATAAAGTAGTAGAAGGAAAGTAACATCCAACTCCAAATTAAAGGGCAACTCCACTTATCTGAAAATATCTTGCAGCAAATGTTTTTCATAATGTAACCCCTTCTCTTCTTGCTGTTTTGTCAGGCAAACACAGAACAGTATGAAGAAGAGTCCATGCCAGGGGCGGACTGACAACTCATGGGGCCCCCGGGCAACAGGAGATCATGGGGCCCCCTGTGTCCCCATGGACACCTCAATTCTGGGTCGAACCTGAGATAAAAAGTGCACAGGGGGCATCAGGGCAAAGCATGGGATGTCAAGCAAGCACAGTACACAGTGGGCAGCAGGAC
>JAQSEC010000944.1:0-11115 GCA_028564925.1 Lithobates sylvaticus
AACATTACGAACGTGAGAATGCGGTGATGTACAAGACGTATGACGAGCCTAGAAAAGGGCAGTTCAATAGCCAGTGCAGCTCCTTCTGCTTGATTCCGAGCATGCGTGAACACACACGAGTACACACGATTGGACTTTCCGACAACAAAGGTTTGTTGGCGGAAAATTTGAGAACCTGCTATCAAACATTTGTTGGCGGAAAATCCAACAGCAAATGTTCGATGGAGCATACACACGGTCAGACTTTCCGACAACAAGCTCACATCCAACATTTCCCGTCGGAAAGTCCCACCGTGTGTATGCGGCATTAGGCTTACATACCCCCAAAGGTCGCTGAGCTACGACCCTCGAAGCTCGATTTAAAAGAAAAAAAAAGATTTTGTAATGTTCATGGCAGGTGAGGCCCTGCCTCACCTGCCTCCCCCGACTGCTTGTCCCTGGTCCGCACCCCCATAGTGACGCCACTGCAAATCCCCTCTTGGTTGTGACCAGAACAGTTGTCCTAATTGGAACAATGACAACTGTAACATTTTGGATTTCCTACTGCCCCAGGCCATAGCCTTTGTTGGCTATGCTGAAATCCAACCCTGACTTTTTCTTATTATTATCTTATCTTGTGTTATATGACTATAGCGGTGATAGTTGAGAAATATAAACCTTAACATTTTGGCATACAGTGGTAACCATAGAGTGGTAAGTGCAGCACATTTTGGACATTTCACAAGAATCTGAAGGCTTCTTCCACCACATTCCAGAGACCTCACGTGAGGTCTGAAGTCATCACTTTCATCATTTGTTTTGCATTCGGCATGGAGGACCGGAGAGCGTTACTGGACACATCTAAAAAAGATGGATGTTGGCGAGTCAGGAATGTGTGCTCTTCTCCGTCTGGCGCTCTCTGGGGCCTGCGTGTAACGAGTGCTCTCTTTTCTCCAAGGGCAGATTTGGTGGGATGAATCCCAGATGTGTGCGATGAGAAATGAACTTGCTCGCTTATGTTACCAGTGGGACGCCATATGCTCAGAGGTCATTTAATAAAATCCCTGAATGTCAACAGTGTAATTATTTTTGGTTGCGATATGTAGAATTAAATTGAAACTCCAGAAAAATATTTGCACACGCCCCTTTGGTCCCATTATACGGGATTAAAAAATAACTCCATTTTAAAGTAGGGTTAGTCTTGTCTTCTTTTAAACCCCTGCAAAGCAGAAAGCAGGCGGTCTTCTGGCTCACCTCCGCCAACCACGGTGCTGAATAAACTGGGTCCATCCTTTCCCAACTTGTCCGGAAAGCCGCACATTTGCCTTGTCTCCTATTTTTTTTCTTTTCCTCAAAAAACGTTGCTGTAACGTAGATGAGTTGACAACATCCATCCAGTACATTGGGCAGACATTGCTCTTTCTTCCCTGTTGCATTGCACCCCAAAATATGATTAAACCCAGTGGCGTCGCTAGGGGGTGGCTTTTGGGTCTATAGCCCCGAATCTGGGACCCATAGCCCAGAGTCTCTGCAGGGGTCACCAAGGGGAGGCTCTCTGGGGACCCTGATGTAAGTGGGGGGCTCTCTGGGGACTGGGATTTTAAGGGGGAGGCTCTTTGGGGATCCTAATTTAAGGGGGAGGCTCTCTGAGTGCCCTAATATAAGGGGGGCTCTCTGGGAACCCTGGTGTAAGTGGGGGCTCTCTGGGGACCCTGATGCAAGGGGGAGGTTCTCTGGGGACCCTGATGTAAGGGGGGCTCTCTGGGGACCCTGATGTAAGTGGGGGGCTCTCTGGGGACCCTGATTTTAAGGGAGAGGCTCTTTGGGAATCCTGATTTAAGGGGGAGGCTCTCTGTGTGCCCTAATATAAGGGGGGGCTCTCTGGGAACCCTGGTGTAAGTGGGGGGGCTCTCTGGGGACCCTGATGCAAGGGGGAGGTTCTCTGGGATCCTGATGTAAGGGGGGCTCTTTGGGGACCCTGATGTAAGGGGGGCTCTCTAGGGACTCTGATGTAAGGGGGGCTCTCCGTGGACCCTGATGTAAGTGGGGGGGCTCTCTGGGGATATATACACACACACACGTATATATCTGTATATACATGTGTATGCCCACCCATGCGTATGACTTTGTTTACTATGCTGCTATGGGCTCTAGCCCCAGATCTTTTGTAGACCTAGCAACGCCCCTGATTAAACCCAAGCCGTGGTGAAACACATTGCAAGAGAAGGAACGAGGTCTGAATGAGGGCAATTCCACTTCATCATCTTGTGAACTTATCCATGTTACAATAATGATTTACAAGGAAAAAAAAAAAGATGCCGCAGATGTGTATCGTTTTCTACTTGAATAAAGCAAAATCTTCACCAAGAACCAATCAGGACTTTATTGCATCCCCCCCCCCGAATAAGTATGTTCACATAGACTTTTATCATTGCTGTAACCCCTTGCCAATCCTGTCATCTTCTTGAACCTTTTCAAGTTTGCTCAGTGAAAACAGGCATATTTGCTGTAAACCATCATTTGGCATTTAGATTATGCATCCACAAAGCCAGTCTAAATCTGAAGTGTGTAGGTAGCTTTTTTTGCTTTCAGGCACTGGGAGCTAACAGGTAGGCGCAAGGGTTGGTTACTTTCAGGAAAGGTTCCACCTGCTGGTGGCGCTGTCAGACATTTGGCTTGCAGTACTGATGTCCACCAGCGGATGTCTCCTGGCAGTCTGGAACTGTCAGGAAAGGTTTCACCTGCTGGTGTCACTATCTGATCCTGGGGCCACAGTACTGGCGTCCACCAATGGGTGTTTCCCGGCAGTGTGGAGCCAACATTATCTCCTGCAATCAGGCGTCACCTGAGCCTGATTGCAGGAGATGTGTATTAACACACACACACTTGCCTTGGTATCGTCCTTGCGCCCTGACCTGAATCCGTGATCTCTGAACCTGACCCTGACTTTGAACCCTGTACCTGAACCTGTCCCTCCTTGTACCCTGTTACCTTTACCTTTGCCCTGCAGCCATCCTCTGCCTGTCCTGTTTGCTCCCTGCCCCATCTGCTGATCTCCCGTTGATGACCCTGGCCTGGCTACGTTTACGATTCTGGTATTCCCCATTTATTGTATATACCTGTCTGACTGTTGTTATTTGTGGGTGTCTGTCTGGTAGTTGGTTTGTTGTGCACTGTGTTGTATTGAAGGTGTTTGTATTTATATTTCTCTTACTTTAATAAATTACCCTATTTTCACTTTACATGCGTTTGGTTTCCTCTGTTGCTGTCCACGCAGTTCTGGTCACACCTGATTCATGACAGTTACAGGAGAAGAACCCAGGGGGGCCACAGCCCTGGGATGAATCTCTGTTATCATAAACAGAGCAGGCAGGTACTAATGGAAAGCTCCACTAAATAGTAGTGTTAACCTAGAAACATAGAAGAATGACGGCAGAAAAAGACTACATGGTTTATTGAGTCTGCCCCATTTTTTTATATTTATGGTTTTTATGTTTACACATATATACAGTGGGGCCGGAAAGTATTCGGACCCCCTTAAATTTTTCACTCTTGTTATATTGCAGCCATTTGCTAAAATCATTTATTGTTAAGTTAAGTTAATTATTTTTCCTCATTAATGTACACACAGCACCCCATATTGACAGAAAAACACAGATTGTTGACATTTTTGCAGATTTATTAAAAAAGAAAAACTGAAATATAAGTATTCAAACCCTTTGCTCAGTATGTGTGTGTGTATATATATCTATAAATAAATAATAATAAAAAAGTATATACTGTGTATGTATATATATATATTATAAATTAAAACAGGGAAAACATAAATTTATACTAAAAAAAAGGTATATTTAAAATTTCAAAACATTTAAAAATGGTATAAATCATTTTTTTTTTAAATTGGGCAAACATAGTTAGACACTTGAACAAAAAACATAAACATTATTAACTAAATAAGAAAAACAAATTAAAACATTTAAAATTATATAAACAAAAATCTAAAAAAGGGACAAACACCGATCTGTGCTCAAACAAAAATATAACAACAACAAAAAATGATATATATATATTATAACATTAAAACAGGGCAAACATAAATTTATACTCATACCCCCCCCCCCCCCTCCAGGCAGTCACCAAAAAAAAAAAGAAAAGTAAAACTGGCCCTTTAAATAAAAAAAAAATACAAAAAAAGGTCCTTAGGTGCACTGTGTTCGGACGCCAGACACAGTGCACTTATGGGAAGCATCCAGTGGCGGCCCATCCATAGGGGGTGCATGGGCACTGCCCCCCTCCAGGCAGTCACAAAAAAAAATAAAAAATTTAAGAAACTTAAAATGTAAAATTACATTTTTTTAAAACTGGCCCTTTAAAAAATGAAAAATAAAATACAAAAAAAGGCCATTAAGTGTTCGGACGCCGGACACAGTGCGACGCTGGACACAGTGCACAGTGGGAAGCGCTTTCCGAAGCACCGAGTAGCTTCCGCCCAGTGCTTGTAGTATCTATTACTACGGCTGGACGGTTTGATTGACATCCGAGTTTGATGTCACTTCCTGTTTTCTCTCTCCCATTGCGCGAGAGGAAACAGGAAGTATGAGGAGCGGAATCGGGACACAGGCTGGCTGCATTTGGTGGGACACAGGCTGGACACAGGGACACAGGCTGGCTGCATTTGGTGGGACACAGGCTGGACACAGGGACACAGGCTGGCTGCATTTAATGTGACACATGCTGGCTGCATTTCATGTGACACAGGCTGGCTGCATTTCATGTGAAACAGGCTGCATTTCATGTGACACAGGCTGCATGTAAGGAGGGACTCCGCTGGGGGCACCTGATGTAAGGACGGACTCCGCTGGGGACACCTGATGGCATCTGGTGGCAGGCGACATGGCTAGGGACATGCTCAGGGCTCCCACTGATTCTGCATTATGGTGAGTTGAATGTTTTAATTTTATATTACAATGTAATAATAGAAATAATGCGCTTCAATCATCCTGACACCACAACAGCCATGGTGCCGGGATTATTGAAGTGCTAACACCAGGTGTTTGGAGTATCTTTATCTGCTGATTGATTAACTTTCTAGAATACACATATTTCTATTGTTGTGTAGGATCTGGGCCTGCTGTCCCTCCATCCCTCGTTCATTTCATCTGTTTCGCTGAAACCTTGCCCATTTTCACCAAGTGGGAGGGGTCTAAAAGGAAGGGCAGGGGTCTGGTGCCCCCCCATCCTAAAACTTCACCAGCCGCCACTGGTGAACAGTCTTTTTCGTCTTTAGTAGATCAACTCCTAAAGCTCAAGCTGTACAACCATAAGAGAAAGGGAGAGTTTAGTGGCTGCTCCCCCTTTTTCTCTAATCAGTAGACATGTGCAATTCGTTTCGTTTTTTTTCGTCAAAATTCGTTATATTCGTTTATTCGTTATCGTACGAATAAACAAACGATTCGCAAAAAATTTTAACGAATGTTCGAATCGAACGAATACGAAAAACAACGAAAATCCGAAATAACCAAAATTAGAAACAACGAATCTACGAAAGAAGAAAATCCGAAAAACGAAAACAGGAACAACGAAAATCAAAATGAATGAAATGAAATGAAATGAAATGAATTTGTACATTCGTAACTTTTTTTTTTTTTCAATTCGTAATTTTCTGTGTCTCTTACAATGGCGCTGCTTTAACGTGCTTCGAATGGATTGAACGAAAAAATTCGTACATTTGTAACTTTTTTTTCGATTTCGTAATTTTCCGTGTCTCTTACAATGTATTAATAGCATACACATTACATAAAATTATGAATTATGCTCCGATTACGAATCTACGAAAACAATGTTACGAAAGTACGAATAAATCAATCTAACGAAAGTACGAATATAACTAAATCTACGAAAATACGAATGCTTTCGAATTTCGAATGAACGAAAATTAAACTAACGGAAAAACGAATCAATGAAAAAAATAACTCTTACGAAAATACGAATCGTTACGAATACGAACACCGCCGACTTACGAATTTACGAATCGTTACGAATCACAACGGATTCCAACGGAATACAACGGAATACAACGGAAACTAAAGAAACAAAGCGAAAATAAACAAATTTTTTTCTATTGTGCACATGTCTACTAATCAGAGGTTTCAATTAGGCATAGCCTGCCTGAAAGGAAATATTTGCATGGTGCTCTGTGAAACCTTTGTCATGTATTTAATGCTTACTTGTGAAACAGAAGCTATATATTTAAAAAAAAATATATATTTATAAAAAATCAGTTTATAAACATATAAATTGAAAACAATTAAATGCTAATACAATTTGACTCAAATATTAAAAATATTAATATTTTTTTCCAACTACACATAAATGCCGCAATTGGTGCGGTATGTTATTTTTCATTATTCTTTTGTTTTTTTCCTGTGCACACAGATACTGCGTAGCCAGAATGATCTGGGAATTTTTATTTTCCATATGAGAACTCTTAAAATTTACCTGATATAACCTATAGTGCTGAGCGTTTATTCCATACCCCCAACGTGACCTGGATTCCCCTCTTCTCTCCCCGTTACTCAACCTCTTGACTGATTAGATGATTCCACCAGCACAGATTACAGACCAGACAGTACACAGGCTGCCTGACCTGATGTTTGGATGGGGGGCGGCGGGGGGGGGGGGGGGTGTTTGGCGGATGGGGGGGGGGGGTGACTATGTCACACATGAAAACTACAACAGAAGCTACATTAATCAAACTGAGATAGCAAACCTCCGACATGTTAGTGTTACAAGTTGTGTCTGTTCTGCAAGTGTTTTTGTAGTCATTTAAAGGCCAACTCCATCCAAAACTGAAAGAATAAATACTGTAATTCATTAAGAGGTGAATTAATTTAATTAATTTAATTGAATTATTTAATTATTTTAACTAGCTGTGCACATGTGATTGTGCTACTGCTGACAATGAGGAAACGATACAGTGTTTCAAATTTTTATAGCGCGTAAAAAAAAATGTTTTAAACGAATAAATTGTATTCAAAGAATGTATCAAGTCAAAATAGGTGAGTTAATAAATTCGTATTACCGGGCCTCTTTTAAAGTTAAAAACATTTTTTTTTGCTGGAAAATTACTTAGAACCCCCAAACATTATAAAAAAAAATTTTCTAGCACCCTAGAGAATAAAATGGCGGTGATTGCAATACTTTTTGTCACACCGTATTTGCGCAGCGGCCTTACACACGCACTTTTTTTGGTGAAAAAAATCACTTGTTTGAATAAAAAAAATAACACAACAGTAAAGTTAGCCTACTTTGTTTTATATTGTGAAAGATAATGTTACGCCGAGTAAATTGATACCCAACATGTCACGCTTCAAAATTGCGCCCGCTCGTGGAATGGCGTCAAACTTTTACCCTTAAAAATCTCCATAGGGGAGGTTTAAAAAATTCTACAGGTTGCATGTTTTGTGTTACAGAGGAGGTCTAGGGCTATAATTATTGCTCTCGCTCTAACGATTTCGGCGATATCTCACATGTGTGGTTTGACCACCGTTTTCATATGCGGGCGCTACTCACTTCTGTGCATGAGCTCGTCGGGACAGGGCGCTTTACTTTTTTTTTTAATTATTATTTATTTTACTTGATTTTATAAATTTTTACACTGTTTTTTAAAAAAAAAAATTGTCACTTTTATTCCTATTACAAGGAATGTAAACATCCCTTGTAATAGAAAAAAGGCATGACAGGTCCTCTTAAATATGAGATCTGGGGGTCAAAAAGTTCTCAGATCTCATATTTGGACTTAAATGCAAAAAAAAAAAATAAAAAATGTAATAAAATTGTCATTTTAAAAAATGACAACAAAAAAATGTGTCTTTAAGAGGTATGGGCGGAAGTGAAGTTTTGACGTCGCTTCCGCCCTGCTATAGTATGGAGACGGGTGGGGGCCATCTTCCCCTCACTCGTCTCCTTACCCAGCCACGGACAGATCCCGATCGCCTCCGCCGCTGCCGATGGCTCCGGTAAGCGGCGGAGGGCGTGGGAGAGCGGCGGGAGGGGGGTGGCACCTCACAGGAGCACTGCCCCCCTAATACATATGCCCGGCCCCTAATCTACAAGCAGGGCACCAGACACATGGATTTCATTGTTTTTTTTTTTTTTAGCACATGATTACAGCCTGAGGCTCTAATTGGCTTCAAAAAGGGTGGGCTTGGGGTGCAGAGCCCACCTACTTGTATGACAATAGCGAATTAATATTTACTATTGTTTTCCTGCTTCTCCTCCCGGCCAATGAGGAAGCGGGACCCGATTGGCTGTGAGGAGCAGCGATCGAATTGGCTGGCTGGGAGCAAAAGCAGGACAGAAGCCGCAGAGGAGATGCAGGGGGTAGCTGCCGGTAGCCTGGATGGGGGTAACTGCGGGGCTGGTGGGCGGACGGGAAAGCGAGGGAGGGATGGGGTTTGTTCGCCGATCGACTGAGCAACAGGAGGGGGGTTGGGGTTTGGGTCGATTGACCGACCGGGGGGGGGGCGGTTGGTTTGTTTGCTGCCCCCCCCAAAAAAAAAGGAGCACCAGCCGCCACTGTTGGCCACCATTGAAAAAGGGGACTCTGATGTAACGGGTTTATGATGGGGACTATGATGTAAGGGGGCAACTCTGAAGGGGGACTCTGGGGACACTGATGTAAGAGGGGGCGCTGATATAAGGGGGGACTCTGATGAAGACTCTAATGTAAGGGAGTTCTTTGATGGTGACTCTGATATAAGTCGGGACTGTAATGGGGACACTGATGTAAGGGGGGTTCTGATGGGTAATCTGATGTAAGAGGGGGATTATGATGTAAGGGGGCATCTGATGAAGACTCTAATGTAAAGGGGAAACTCAAAAGGGGGACTCTAGGAACCCTGATATAAGGGGGTACTCTAATGGAGATTATGATATAAGGGGGGTTCTAAAGGGTACTCCCAAGTAAGGAGGGTCTTTGATGGGAACCCTGACATATAAGGGGAATGCTAATGGGAACTCCAAACGTCCACCCAGATGGTACCTCGCACTTATGCGATCTGCCAAATGCTGTTTCCATCGGACACAGCGGATGACTGACTACTGTACCAGCCTGCTGCCGTTACCCAAGGTCACCTACAGCCCAGTGCAAACCTGCCAAACTGCGCCCCCCCCAAAGTGCATGAGTATTATGTGTCAGCAAACCCCCCCCCCAAAAAAAAACACTGAGCACTAATTTGCATGCTTACCCCCTAAGTACAACCCCCCCTCCTCCCAGTACAAATCTGTCCCCCTGCTGAAATTCCCCCTTAAATAGTCACCCTTCCCTGCACAAATCCTTTACCCCTAAAATGTCCCCTCCTAGTACACATTCCCCCCAAATCCCCCCCCCCGCCCCCAGAACAGATCTTCTTCCCCCATACCCCCTCCGACCACAAATCCCCCTAAGTCCACTCTTAGCACACCCCCTAAAATAATTTCCCCTCCTAGAACAATACTTACCCCCCTGCCTCCCCCCCAAATTCCCCCTTCCAACACAAATCCCCTCCCTCCAATCTCCTTGTGGCCTCCCCCCATCTGACATGATACCACAGTGCCCAGGGCAGCTTCCCCTCCTGCCCACCCTTGTCCCGGCCCTGCTGTGGTACCATGTGATCACTGTAACCAATCATAGCAGATCACATGACAATTGTAAACAATGGATGGCTTTGTTTCATGCCATCCATTGTGTACAATTGTGTTTCTAGCTGTGATTGATCACAGTGATCATGAGGTTCAGACAAGGCCAATCACAACCATCTGTACCATGTGATTAGCTGTGGTCAATCACAGCTAATTAATTTACAACAAAACACACCGAATGAATCTGTTTTATTCAGTAAAAATGGTTGTTTATACCAGTGAAATTCACTGGTATAAACAATCACAATGTGTTAAAAAAAGTAAAAAAAATCCTGATCACAGTAGTGCAATGTTACTATGGAAATAAATATAATTATAAATAAATATAATTATAAATATAAAAAAATCCTGATCACAGTAGTGCAATGTTACTATGGAAATAAAAAATTATTCATAAAAAAAAAAATAAAAAAAAATAATGTAATAATTTCATTTTTTTTTTTTTTTTTTTTGACATACTGTAATGTTTACCTGATCACCACCAAACCAGTTATTTAATGACGCTGTACTGCACTGGTGACTGTATGTTAAAAAATAAAAAATAAATCGTGCAATACTTTTTTTTTCATTTCTTAATTTTTTTAAAAATTGTGATAAAAATTACAACTATAAAAAAAAACTTGCTATGTCTCTTAATAAATACCTTGGACTGTCTGCTTTACAAAAAGCGGGTCATTTGAGGGGTATTTGTACCATCCTGGCATTTTCAGGCCTTGAGAAATGAGATTGGCCGTCAGTACATCAGGACTGATAAATTTCCAGATATATCCCATAGTTTGCGGACTCTCTAACTTTCCTACAGACCAAATAATATAAACTGATTTGGGTTATTTTCACCAAAGAAATGTTTCAGAATTATAAATCGATACTATATTGCTTATTTTTAGTGTATTCCTTTTCCCCCTAAAATAATTTTTAATTTTTTCCTAAATTTCTCTCTTTTTTTTTTTTACATTTTTCTCCATTCCCTTAACTTTGAGTTATTTTTCTCGAATTTATATTATTCTAAGTTTAATTATTTGTAACAGTCGTTTAGTTACGCTCTGTGTGTGTAATATTTGTGATTATTTTTGACCATTATTAATAAACTTATATTTCCATGACTGTAATTTTTCCTTTTTATTTGAAATATCAATAAAAAAATATTTGGTGATAAAAAAAATGATAAAAACAACATCAGTGCCTGACCTCACAAAATGCTCTTCTGGAAGAATGGTCAAACATTCCCATAGATACCCTCCTAAACCTTGTGGACGGCCTTCCCAGAAGAGGTGAAGCTGTTATAGATGCAAAGGGCCAACTCAATATTGAATCCTACGGACTAAAGCCCCATACACACGCGCGGATTATCCGCGGACCAGGTCGGTCGGACCATGTCCGTCATACTTTGTCCGATGTTGGTTTTGCATACACACGATCGGACAAAGTTGTCGGAAAATCCGATCATTCTGAAAA